>CCAG010020166.1:0-50029 GCA_001077435.1 Glossina morsitans morsitans | reverse complement strand
CTTTGTCGGAATTGGTGTTGTATGTGTACATACATACAACAATAGGTAAAGGCAATTTATTTTAAATTTAGAAATTTTTAATCTAATTTATGCTCATTTCATAATAATTTATATCTCTTTTATGTTATATGGTGCGAAATTTTATTTTATACTCTGAATTTTTTTTGTGAGGAATGAAAAGCAAGCAATATAAGCGATTTATGTCCAATTTTAAATACATTTATCAAATGAAAACTTGTAAATCTTAATGCCCTTGTTTTATTTTAATACGTCAATGAAGTCCACCTCCATGCTTCCTTCTTCTAAAATCATTTTCTCATTTCATCCTTTATTTCATTAATCATTGAAAAATTTAATTTGCTTTTAAATTAATTTTCCTACCGTCGTTTTCTTCAATTTTACTCCTCAAACTACATCACCCGTGTGTGTCTGTTTTTATTTATATCGGTTTCTCTATTTTCCCTTATAAAACGATATCGAAGCGCGGCTTCCCATTGTATGTACCATTCGAAGCTTCAACGCATCATTGTGTTTACGACTCATTGAAAGTTTTAGTGCGACGGTAAGGCAGTGCAGTCATTTGCAAAATATGGTAATTTGACATCTTAGCCAATAACGAAAATTATCTAATCTTCTCGTCCATGTAGCGATTTCTAATCTTGTGTTTTTTTGCGCAAATCAAAAGAGATTCAAAATCTTTGAGCCAAGGAGCGCTATAAAGTCCACAAAAGACAGAAGAATCATTGATATAACAACTCTGCTCTTTAATTATTCTGAATTCTATTAAATACCAATTTTTATTGACGCTCTTAATAAAAAGTTACAGGCGCTAACATTTCATTCTTTTCAAAATGTGTTTGAAGATAGATAAGAAGATGCGAAAAATGTCTTGGTTATGAATGAAATTGCTGGGAATTATTCTCAAGGGGTTAAAAGTCGGATAATATAAATTAGTTATTTGGACATGACCTACAAATTGTCGGAATAAAAACAAAATAAATTTGCTTTTTTTAATACCCCTTTTATGATAAGACTTTTTCAGTAAAATATGTATAACGAAACGCGAATGTTTTTATATCGATATTTTTTTTTTGATTATCTCTTTTACGTAATGGGAGAGTAAGATAGAAGAACTACAACAGTATTTGTCTTGGACGATTTTCGCTTGCATGTCTGTTCGAACTGATAACAAGTACTGCAGTTGGAGGAATGTTTAAATTTGAAAAATCTCCGTATACTTATGCCTACATATATTAATATATATATATATATATATATATATATATATATATATATATATATATATATATATATGTATACATATATATGTATATATGCTTTATTGAAAACATAAATATGTAAGCGAATGCCACACAAACAATATAGTAACATAATCATAAATAATGACCGAAGAAGAATGCGAAGTAGAAAAACCCATCGATTATACTTACACTGTTCATTCTAGCAGTGGTCAATATCGCTTTACATAAGAGCATGATATTGTTATCGTTTTCATTGCAATACTAAAAACTGAACATATATAGATTAACAATCGATGCATATAGCGTTCTATTATTGCTTAACAGCAAAATATTACAGATAGAATCAATTAAATGATTATTCAAATTGAAAACTTTTGCTTATAACTAAAATTGAAAACTTGTCTTGATTTTATTATATAGAGGTGTAAGCGCGAAACTTATATTAAACAGAAAGACATTAAACATTATATTTTATAAGTGTCGCTTTACCTGATCGCGTATCATTCTGCTGAGATCCAATATTACACTTGATAAATGGACGTGTATATCAAAAATTATATACATATGCATAAATAAAAAATAAAAAAAATTGATCTAAAAATGCGAGCATATATTCTGTTGTCTGTTAGATACGTTATATTGAATATGTTAAGAATTTATTTCGACATTCTAACGGTAAATAGTTTTTTTGATAGGTAGACGAAGAAAATGAAAAAAATAGGGGAGAAAAATATAATATTAAATAAATAAATAAATAAATAAATAAATAAATATATATATATACATATATATATATACATATTCAGGATGTGCGTATATTCTTTAAACGGTGTTCAGTAAAATTGGACGAAAAAAAAAATGACTCCCTATATCTCATGTGTGGATATGTGTCGAAAGAATAACTGGAATTTTGATCCTATCGACTAGAGCAATCATTTTTCGATATCACTTCAATTAGAAGGACACTTGATGGGAGGAGTGGGCAAGGGCCGCATACGTTCCACTTTCGTATTACTAATCTTTTAACCCGAACTTATATCTTCAAGCGCATTAAGACCGTTTGCCGGTACGATTTTACATCAGATGCTATTGCTAGCCTTCCTCAATAATTCTTTCCTTGGAATTAAACTACACCCCCGAGCCTATAACGCAGATGGGGACACCGCGCCTGTACAAAACTACAAAATACTATATCATATATTATGACGTAGTACTTTTCACATGGAGAATCACAATATCTGCCAATACGGTATGATCCTAGTCACATCCAACTTCGGAAAAAAAAATACGTTTAAAATATACGCACACGAATATTAAATGCACAAATAGCGCTAACCTGAAAATAGTAAATAAATAAATATATTAAAAGAACTTCATATGAAAAAATCGAACAATAAAAGTTATATTAAGACGCGTTTTCGATACATTTATTTCGTGATTTATGTGACTTCTCAGGCTGGCTTTTTGCAATTGTTGTTCGCAACTGGTTAACACAGTTTTTATACTTAAATTTTTTTAAAATTTAAAGTAAATCAATATTTTTACAACGCAGTAATCTGCTTTCTATAATCTTTTCAGTGTAGGGGTTTGTCACTGCTTATGCAATCATATCATGTACAACTTTGAAATAAGCTAAGAAGACCGACTGAAGCGACACATTGTAACGGCTATCGAGCAAGAAGAGACCATAAGGAGAACATAAACGGCTTCCCTTTTAAACTGTCTGCAACTATCGCGACTCAACACAATGGTGCATGTCAACCTCCATACAAGCTCAATTATGCATCATTGTATTTCGAGTTTCGACAATCAGTACAAAACGTATAATCTAAACGCGGGCTGCTGCTTATCAAGCAATACGTCTAATGGTTAGTATACATTTTAAGCAATAAATATAAGGCAAGCAATTTTAGAACGTTGATCGAACTCCCAGCGTGTTCAGCCAACCCGATATTATTAGATTTCTAATCGCACTAATAGCACGTGTAATGAACAAGCGAGTCCGAAGTTGTGTTCTTTTATAGCTTGGACATCTGACAACAGTAATTAGCCGTCAGGTCAACAGATATAACATGAATACAAAAGTAATCTTTCCGAAAACGAAAATGTGAAGTTTTTAGTATCAAATAATCAGCGTTTGCGGGAAGGCTTGCTTCCCTATCTTCGCGTAAGGAGGCCTAGGACGAACATATATCATGGGTTACTACCTGTAAAGATGTAAGTCGAGTGTTGAAACCGAGGAACGGCGATTTCGATACTGAAGATAAGAAACACTTCGGAAGGCCAAAAGCAGTTAAGGATGTCGATCTGTAAACGTTGTGGAATGAGGACGATGCAGAATCAAATACAACTCCCAAAGAGATTATTTATGGCCAGCCAATGTATTTCTAAACGTTTAGATGACATGGAAAAAGTTGAAAACGAAGCAAAATGAAGACTGCATGAGTTGACTGAGAGGCAGATCAAGGAGCCACTTCCAAAATTTTACTTTCGCAAAAAGTTGTGACTTTTATCTAGCAAAGCATCTACGTTGGTTTGCATTTGCTGAAATTAGTAAGGGATCTTGTACTATGAGCGGTTGGTAACAACAACAAGCGAACAATTTAAAGCATGCATCATGCACAATGGATAAATGCGCTATGCGGATTGAAACGAGTGACATTGCAGCATGTAGAGGATCCATGAACTTGAACGTGCTACTTTCCTCGCCTTATCCGACAGGCCTGACTGTTGGTGATTGTCATTTTTATCGGTCGATTGTGATTCGCTTAACTGAAGTACATTTGGCCGATTTGAAAGGAGAACGAAATTTCACGCATGACTTCGGTTCAAAGGCGAGTGGTTTTATTATCGCATTACCTAATGAAATTCTCAGTGGGAATAACACTTACGGTTTAGCGGCGAATGATAAACTTATAAGAAGTTCGTGGACAACACTAAACTTACTCAAATATAGACGGCAATATCACAATCACGCATCGATATAATATGCGGCGATATCAAATCTGTCACAAATTTTCTAAATTACAAATTATGATATCGACAATACAGGACCGAATTGCTAATCGATGTTAATGCTTGTGGTATTGGAGCAGCAATGCGTATGCAAAATGTTTAACCCTTAAATGAATATTGTTGCCAATTGTTTACATTCCAGTTCCACTTAATTTCAAAATTAATTTGATAAAAAAATTAAAATAAACAAGATTACAAATAAAATAAAATTGGCAACAATATGCACTTAACGGTTAAAAAGAAATAACACTGTGCAAACTTCGCTATATAAGGAGATATGAGGCCTTAAACGAACGCACAATGAATCGAAATATTATTTTCACTTTTTAGTAATTATTGGTCAACTTTTCATTTTCTATCTTGATATTATTCAATATTGTGTTTTCCAATCCAGTTTCCTAAACTTCATCAATGTTATTGTCGTTTAAACGACAGTAAGAAAGAATTTTAGCCAACTTAAGAAACAGGTTTTGTAAGAACACTATAGTGGTACGCGGCACACCATTAAATACCCTACACCACTCCGTTAGTTATTCGTATAAGCCGTTACATGGGAAGTGGTGGAGAAATTGGTCTGATCCGAACTATTTTCAATAGCGTTGGCTCCTTGGGCCAAAACCTGTCAGTGTATCAAATGTCATCAGAATATCTCAAAAAATGCGGCCTGCAATTTAAGCCTAAGAAAATAAGACGGACAGACAAATTTAGATCGAATTAAAAAAAGTGATTCTGAAAATGATTCTAAATCAATCTGTATAATAAAAGTTGCGTCTATCTCAAATCCTTCTAGGTATTGCATACATCCGCACAAACTTATTATACCCATGTACAGCAGGTGGTGGTGCACGCTATATAATAACATCAAAGAATGACTATTGCAATTATTTACTATTAGATATTTGTTAACATGTGACAGGCGTCATTCAACAACTCTTTTATGAAAAGGTCGAACTATTATCTCATCTTGCAATTTATGATACCAAAAACTTGACTTTGTTGAAAATCAAACGTGCCGAGGTCATGTTGCAGATAATAAATATGTATGCGAAAAATACATTTGTTTTTCAGCCTTATGCGAACAAAGTATAAACTTTGTGGAAAACGATTGAATGAGTTTGACAACAGAGCCTAGAATCAAAAATTTTATATCGGTTCTATTTTATAGTAAGTACTACTTTCCTTCTATAAAGAATCCGCTAATCACGGATCATAGAAGACATGTTCAGACATGTTGAGACATGTTAATTGCCTTACGCTGTGCACATATTACGTATACCGTAAGGTAAAGGTGCTGTTAGTTGACATTCAGTCCCGAACTGGTTTTCATGTTCCTTCGCCTTCGGCATATAAATTGTAGTTGTAAATAAATTCGAAAATGGGCAACGCGTAATGAATCTTTTCATCCCCGCAATTTTCTACATTTTTCCGTAGCAATGCATTTTATTTTTCCCTATTGCAAAAGTAAGGCATCAAAGACCAAAATGTGTTCCTGAAGAGCGCTTTCATTGCACAACACAAATAAAATGACATGAAAAAAGAAAATAAATAAATGAATAAATGAACGCAACACGCGTCACTTTGAAATACGAACAATTCCAAATGCAATATTAAAACAAAGTTAAGCAATGCAAATGAAGGCTTAAATGCTTACATACTGAAGACGGTAGGTAGGTCATGCAAATATGTCACAATGTTTTGTATTGGTAGCGATTTTGATAAATTTGAGCCCTATTACTTAAGAGTATTGCACCTCCAACAATCAGTGCCCACTTCTTTCTCTCGCAATTTATATATATATTTTATATCGGTGTGAAATTTTAGAATCTATCTAAGGATGTCCTCCTCCTGTTAAAAATTTCTAACCGGAAAAATTGAGATGAAGTTGATGAGGCATTTCCAAATCAAGTCCATACTTCAGTTTTGAAAGAGAACTGAAGTTGCCCGCTGATGATCTCCTTAATAAGCCTCTAAAAATCCCGTGAAATCCAGTGCCTCCACCAGCCGACTAACAAGTTCATAATTAATAGGAAGACGTATCGATTTTTATATATTTTTTGCAGCAGTAATGTCCAGTGTTCGCCCAAAGACGAATACAATTTCCTTTTTCGTTTCTTTATGTATGTAAATCTGAAAAAACCGTACTTGCAATTCATTATACTCCTTTTATCATATTTAACAAAATTCAGAATCGTAAGTGCATTTTGCCTAGTGCATGTAACGTCATATAGTATAAGATATCAACAAGCTTTCCTAAGCTTACTACTTTGTTACATATACTTTTTTTTACCCTACACCACATGCGGTAAAAGGGTATATTAAGTTTGTGCGGATGTATGCCACACACAGAAGAACTTTATATAGATGCACATTTTATTATATCGATCAATTCAGGAAGTAATTCTAAGCTTGTCTGTCCGTCATTCTACAAGCGGCAATTTTCGAGACATTTTGATGAAATTTGGTACACCAACAAGAGCGAAAGCTCAAATGAAAGGTTCGATTGATCCGATCACTTTTACGATCACTTCCCATATTAAGCCTTATCTTGAAAAGTCGTTATATATATGATCAATTATATTAAGTGAAGTGGTGTAGGATACTTATTGGTGGCCCATGGCCCACTATAGCGGTTTTACATGCTAATCTTCTTGTTTTCTTCTTTTTTTCTTTAGTGGTTTCAAAGTAAATATTTCGTATTCACTTCTCTTCAACTACACAACAGAATCTTTCCATATTAAGATATTTATATTTGCCTGTTGGTTGGTATTTAATGATATGCTGAATTCAATATATGTGTAGAAAACATGACCAGCATTTTTATTACAAGGACACGTAGTAGAACACATCTAATTTTAACGGGAAAAAATACTTCACAGTTCAGTAAACCATATATATGTTATAGCCATGCGTATTAAAGTTTCAAACAAACGATGCCTACACAAAAACGTTTTACAAACATTAACAGGACTAAGTTGCGACAAATGAAAAAATATTCCAGCACTTTTTCTGCTTACTTTATAAAATGTAACTAATTCAATACAACTTGTTGAATTTTTCGATTAGCTTGCCATTTTGTTCTAAAATCTAAAAATGCGACCTTGCAAAAATTCACATATTGTAAAAACAAACATTTTTTATTTAATGTTTACAAATACTTAGCGCACATAAAATCATATATCGTTAAGCCTTTTAGTGTGCGATCGGGTTAGTCAAGTTTAAGAGTGTCTGTTTTTATTTAACAAAATGGTACCGAAAATTAGGCAGTTGGTTTCATTAATTGTTGTGTTGTGCTCTTTAAAATTTTAAGCACAAGGCTTGGTGTTTTTGACCCAAATATATTCGAAATAATAAATATAATATCTAATAAATTACAAATCGTTGTTAAATGTATAAAATAACACTTGCATTTTGCGTCTTTTTTTCATTTTTAATGAAAAATCAATAAAATCCTCGAATACACATTGCTGATGAACGCGACACGCAACGCTATTTTCTATACTTTTTTGTATGTATATGTTGAGACAGATTTCGATTTCTAAGCAATCATTACTCACCAAATCCTTAAGAACATTTCAAATCAAAAAAAGCGAAATTAAGCCACAACACAATAATAAACTTTAAGCTATTATTTTCATTAATTTTTATTTTCAATTGTTGTCAGTTTTTATTCGCTGATAAACGGTTTATATTTTCTTCAAATAGCAAGAAACATTTGTCGTAATCGATGAAAAATTTTTCAATAAAAAATGGCGGAGATCTTTATGTGTATGTTACAAGTTCTCACAAACACGCTATTTATAGGGATTTATATTATTTATGGGATTTAGAAATATACCGCTTGAATATGATATCATTCTATGGTTGATAACAAAGGCAAAGAAGAAGCTAACTTTTATTTACAAGAAGCCAAAAGAAGTTGTATGACGTGGTGTATGTTTTATGATGAATGTGAAATATGAAAATATAAAAAACCAAAAATGGCCGCAAAGTTAAACGTAAATATACGAACTTTGTTAAACGATTGTGAGGAATTGGCTGCTGATAAAGGCAATTATTGGCGCTTAAGAAAGTTTATAAAATCTTTGGACATAATGATACAAGAACTTAGCGACATGGATGAGTAAATAAATGTACTGGAGTTTGAAAAAATTATAAATATGCATATGTGTAAATTTCTTTTCCAATTATTCTAGAAATGAGAAAGTCCCAAGTTATAACCGACGATTAGACAATTTGAAGACGAAAATTAATTACATGGAAAGTCCACCTCAAGCTAATAATTTACAGGCTGTTCGACAAAGGGGAGCAGCTGTAGAATCAGGAGATGACGCTCTAAGGGAAATACGTCAATTGCAGGCTACAAAACAGTATGCTGAAGAACGTAGAGAACTGTTGGAAGAAGGCGTACGTAAACGCAAACCTTTGCAGAATGACAGCGGTGAACAAAGCGAAGCCGTCAAATATATGCGTGAGAATCAAAAAAAAATCACAGAGCATATGCTGTCTTTAACGAGGAATCTTAAGCAGCAAACAGTAACTGCCAATCAAATTATCAAGAAGGATACTGAAATGGTTTCACATTCCGCTGGTATGGCAGATCGCAACATAGGAGCTTTGAATAAAGAAACGGAGAAATTGGAGGATCATTCTCGTAATGCTTGGAAGTGTTGGATGTGGATGATGATAACATTTGTTATAGTAACATTCATAGGTAAAAATTTAATGAAATTCCAATAGATGAAACTAATATTTGTGTGAAATCTTGTTGCAGGCATGGTTTTATTTATGAAAATAGTGAAGAAAAAGAAATATTAGTATCGAGTCTGGACTTGAATATGAAAAAATGAGAATGTTTAGTTTAAAATCAGAAATATAAAAACTTGTGTATGAATATAAGAGAGAATAAATAAACATACCTTGTTAAAAATGCCTCTTCCGATTCAAACTAGCGAGTTCTATACATAGTTTGCAATATCACGCAAAGTCAAAGGTATTGACATCGTACAAACTGAGTTGTTAAATCAACCATAGAAGGTGAGATATAATATTCGACTTGGTTTACTCTCAAAAGGATAAACTCTAAAGCTTTTTTTCGCACATATGTAGATATATGCAGAATGATGCGTAATATATTTATAGCAATGCGCATTTTTCATAAGAAAACTACTTGTTCAAATATTTATTTATCGACCGCTTAATTGTTTTTGTTCTTTTCTCCCCAAAACATTTATTGCAGGATGCTAATTTCAACACACATGAGCTATCGTAAGCTCACATCGTAATAGGAAGTTTTTTTATGGCATTATCATCTGATATAATTGGTTTTTAAATTTAAGGTTTATGTTTTAATTGATTATTAATTTTAAACCATTACAGTTGGCTTGGAACGCTGTTCACTTTTGCTTGTGAATTATTGCCGCAGAACGGAAAAAAATTTTCACCGTATAAATCACACGTTTGGTGATGCTTTCCTCTATTTCTAATTCATAAATTTACAACGCTGTATAATTTTGGTTGGAAGATGAATTTCCTACGTGAAAATAACAAACTGGAACAAAACAATATAATAGGCTGATAGTATCTGCTTTACATTATTTGTTCACCTGTCAAAAAAATTTAATCATCAGTTTTGACCCAAAGTACTCCTGATAACAGGTAGATCCGCTAAAGCCTTTTGAAGTGCCATCTGTGAGGACAGATCGTAGAACTTATGTAAAATTGAACTAGCGAGTGATCTGGCAACACATCCAAAGTTAAACAACATTTTAACGAATCTAATAACCCAAACATTTTAATGCCGAAATAAATTATGTTAGTCACTTTATTTAAGTCAAGCGACAGTTACATAAGAGAGGCCCATGAAGCAATATTTCATATAAATTCTTGCGTAGATAGGAAGAGTTCTTTAATTTGAAGTGCTATTAGGCGAAATCGTCCGGCTATGTTTGACATTGTAGTTAGCATAAATTATAAATAAGTTTGATAATGTCTGGCTGTAATCTTGATAAAAATAATGTTCAGTTCTGCGTAGATAAACTGTATAGGTTATACACAAAGGATAAGTTTAATGGTACGAGCCAATATCTTTGGTATAAATAATGGAAAAGACACTTATACTTAATGTGTAATATAAAATTGTATATATCTGAGGAATATGTTTACGTATTGGGAAGAGTTTTTTTTTAATACAAGGCTATCTATGTATTTAATCTATATATACGATTAAGTTATAGTCATATGCTCAGTGATAAGTATATTTTCATTTTTAATTACCAATTTGAACTAACTTCAACAAGACGGGTAACATTGTTCATAATATTTCATAATCACATTCATTCCATTCCATTTGTCAGCCTTGCTCTTTTATTTAGTGGAACGTTTTAATACGACAATCCTTTTGCGCATTTTTGTTATATAGTAGTTTTGAAAACTTCGCGCACATTGGTACGATTGCAACGCTATATAATTTCGGCATAAATCTGCTGAACAAACTACAACCAACTTCGGATTACCAAATAGGCATTCATCTGTCGGATTGACATTCCTATTAAAAACTTTCTTTCTTTTCCGGTCGCGAAATGGTAAGATTGCCCGAGTAACATTAGTGACTTTAAATGAATTTGAATCATCATAAATTTTATGAGCCCAGCTATAATTTTAATGAACAAAAGTTGAAGTGAATTATATGTTGGAGATGGTTAAATGTAACTTTTTGTTTTTGTATTAATTATTGTAGGGTATTGATATTTGTCACAAATACGATCGCAAGGTTCGAAGAACAGAACCGAAGTCCCAGGATGTTTACTTACGTTTGTTGGTTAAGGTAAGTATTGAAAGTGTGCAATGCAATGCAATTTGTTTTTAGAAGATATATAGTAAATTTTTTGTTTCCACAGCTGTACCGTTTTCTTCAGCGTCGAACAAACAAAAAGTTTAATCGCATTGTGTTGAAACGATTATTCATGAGCAGAACTAATCGGCCACCCATGTCTCTACAGCGCGTAGCCCGCTTCTTTAAAGTGGCCAAGCAGCCCCAATCGACTGTAGTCGTTGTTGGCACCGTAACTGACGACGCGCGTATACTGAAAGTACCGAAAATGACGTTATGTGCCTTGCATGTTACGCAAACTGCTCGCGAACGTATTTTAAAGGCTGGGGGTCAAGTAATCACTTTTGATCAGTTAGCACTTAAATCCCCAACCGGCAAGAATTGCCTCTTACTGCAAGGTAGACGTACGGCTCGTACAGCGTGTAAACACTTTGGTAAGGCGCCCGGTGTACCGCATTCTCATACACGTCCTTATGTACGCTCTAAAGGACGTAAATTTGAACGTGCTCGCGGTCGTCGTTCTAGCTGCGGTTACAAAAAATAAGTGTTTTTAGCTTAGTGTTCCCATAACTTTCTCAGTTTTTAAAATAGCAAGAAGGTTTATTATCCAAAATAATAAAAACTATTAAAAAGCGTTATTAAATTGTGTTGTACTGAAGAGTCGAATATATTTCTCATATGATTTATACAAGCTCTATTTTAAGTAAATACTCCAGTAGTTTATAAGCGCCTGATCTTGGCTTTGCACACCCAGCACTTTCTTCAGTTTAACTTGAGCATTAGTGTTTTTTGCGTGGCTGAGACAAATCACTTTACTGCAAAGAGATTATTTAATTAGAAGTAGAGCAGAGGAATACCATGTTTTACTTTTTCCACTCTTCTACTAGAGCTTTTGTTCGTCTATTTAGTACCAGTTCCGTGAAGCGGGTTTCTTCCACAGCTTTCATTAATTTAACAAGTAAATCTGGCCCTAAATGAAGGAAACCTAGTTAAGCCGAAGCTTGTGAAAGTTGATAAAACTGCTTACATCTTGCTGGTATGGAGCCAGGCCACTTGATGCACACTTGATCAGTTTTTATTGATTCATCTAGGAAATCTATGCGATATATAGAGGAATTTGGCATTGGCACAGCAATCTCGTCAGTTATGGAGATAATTTTATATTCTGCGTCTATAGAATGCTGATGTTGGGCATCAACTCTAATTAGATTATGCATGGCTTCTGGTAATAGCTTCTTCAGGCACATCATAAAGGGAAAAGTTTTAACGGGATCACCGCGTACTATAATCTATGAGAGCAAGGAGTTTAAATAGTAGATAAATCAGTAATTAATTGTCTGACCTTAATTCCAATTAACGCACAATAACATACAGCTGGAAACTCCCTGCGCCCAACAATCGTATTTATATGTCTTAAAGAATAGAACATCTCGGGTTTTTCCAGATTTTCATATTTTTGTATCAAAGGCAAGGTGTTTAAATTATACGTTAGCCGTTCTGGTGGCGGATGACTATTAGTTTCAGGCGGAAGCCAGGGTAAATTTCCAAATGTGATATGCTCTGTTAGAAATTTTGAGCCAGATAATAGCAACCAAGAAAAGTGGGCATGCAATATAACATATATATTCTTATCTCCGGTCAATTCCACCAGTGATCTAGGGGTTTGAGATAATTTAGATCCTGACAAACGTCTTTGCCTGAATGACATTTTGGATTCTTCCTCTTTATGTATACTTTTAGCACTATTTTGAATTTCCGAAGAAATTTTACGCAAACGTTCAGATAAAAAAGGTTTAATATTTAGAAGAAAGTATTTATCTTTCATTAGAATTACAATTGAGAACAGCTGATAAAAACCACGAGCCTACAAATAAAAACTGTTCTATAAGTATACTTCTTAAAGTTATTTGTTAATTTTCCACCTCCGTATCGCTCATATGAAATGTATGGCTTAGTACATGACCTCCAATGGTATCTCCAAAAAAAACAAAGCCACCATCTTTGTTACAGTTGATTTCGCAGCTTAGACTGCGTATTGCCGCCTGCTTAATTGAGCCCTCGACTTCGGGAAAGGGGGATTGTTGTGTGCTTAAAAACGTTGCTCCAGAGTCAACATCTTTACTGCACAAACCATTTGTTAAGCCTAATGAATTGCAGGCAGGACATTGTGCCGCATTCGCTTTAGAAGCGCTTCGGGTTAAGCACAAATCATCTATTTTTGTATCTCGTAGAGTTTGTGTGCAAAATATAGCAGTGGGACCATGAATTTCACAAAAATGGCACAAAACTATAACAGCATTCATGTGTAACAAAATTATATTCAGTATAAAGTATAAAATTAAAATACACAAAATGAAAACTTTGAGAGACGCGAGCTTTGCCAAAAAAAATTCATAAAACTTTTTACATACTGGTGTTGCCATACACAAGTATTAGTAAAAAATAATACAAAATCCGGCAACCTATTCATAAACAGTAAACATACCTTTCACGTTTAAATTAAACTAAATTTAATAAAATGGCTATACTTTTTTACAATTATGAAATATAAGATTAATTTAATACTATTCACATTTCGCCTTTATACATAGAAAAAATGAAAAAACTTGGATAAGAAAAATACATGTATTATAAGTATATTTGGGAAATCTTGACAAAACTTAAAAGTAAATGAAAAACATTTTGATTTTAAATCTTAGTACAATATTAACAGGTAGAGATGGGGATATTAGAAAAATTGTGATATATGTGTATGTGTTTAAAGAAAATACAAGTTATTATTATTTTTCAGGTTTAACTAATTGCTTAGCTACTATGTAAAATTAAAATATAATTTATACTTTTTTTTCTTTACAAGTACAAATTGCTAGGATTCTTATAACTACATGAAAAATTAGTTTGTTTTATCAAATTTTGTAAACTTAATCACTTAAAAAAATTACAATTCCACGCGTGGACGAAACTGCAGACGTAATGGGGGATCTCTAAAACGCCAACGAGTTACATACACAAATTTTAAGGTGTGATCCTTCCCCAATAATTCTTCATTGCACAATATATCAATCTAAATGATATATGAAAGTGAATTAGCGGAAAATGAAATTGAATTGATACAATTACCTCTCTGTATTTGTCAATACCGTTGAGAATCTTTTTAGCTACCAATTTTTTCAAGTGCGTAATCGTTGCTTGAGAACTACAACGTATGAAGCGTCTTTGGAGGTTTTTGAAATTGTTACTCATACATTCTAGGCACACATTGACCTGCTCATCCAGTCTGTGGAAATCGGACTCGGCATGAGCCTCCATAACTTTATCGTTATCATCGTCATGGTTTTGCGGCATATCTTTAGGGCAGGGCATATTACGACTCTTGTAAAACTCACGTTCTCGACGCATTTCATCTGCAATTTGAGGAAAAGTTATAAACATCAAATAATTATTGGCTTATAATTATTACCCACCTTCCTGTAGATTTGGCACTAATTTGTAAACAATATCTTGCATCGTACGATCAAAACTGATATATTGTAAGGGATGAGATTGATGTATAACATTTTCGCAGGTAGGACAGGTTTTCTTTTCTTCTAAATGTTTAACCAAACAACTCTTACAAACTAAAAGATTTAACTTTATTGTCTGTTTGCTTAATTTTTCTTTGCTTTTTTAATAATTAACTTACAAGTATGTAAACATTCCGTTACCGTTGTCGCGTCAATAAAATAGCCACCACATATTTTACACGTTATATGAGGATTTATAGCCTTCAGCTTGACTCTTCTCTCCATTGTGTCCAATTGAAGCAATTGAAATAATTCTTTAAACAAAAACCATCATCGTTCTATGAAGTTAATTCGAAGAAGTCTTTTTTTATTTATTACTTTTGCTTGAACATTTTATTATTTAAAATTTTGGATCCACTAATGCAAAACAGTACTTAGCACAAACACCTTTAGATACATATGTGCACACATACACGTCGTTTTTGCACGATTCTTATTACCATTCATTTATAAATATAATTATTTTCATTAACACTTGACATTGAAGAAATTCTTCGTTGTTAAAAACCTATACAAATTTAAGAATATGAAAGATTGATTTTAATAAATAATAGGAAGAAAAATCACAAGAAATCCAAACAAATTGACACGAGAAATGTTTTTTACTATGTTATCTAAGTTGGCAGCACTGTACTGTTATTTACGAACTGTCAATGTCAGTGCTCATTGTATACAAATTAAATAAAAAAAAGGCAGCTACGGCAGATGCAGCTTTGATACCCTTAAATGCTTTTTGTTTTTGCTAATATAATTACAAATACCCACTAAAGTATTGCAGCTGATTCCATGCAAAAGATTATATCGAGTATCTTACGCCCAGAAAACATTTTTTGAAGGACGTGCTAAATAAGTACGAAATTGGTATAATGGCACAGGAATCGGTATAGAAATATTAAATTCGAGATATTTAGTACGCTTACATGAAAATTGCTAGCAATTCGTATAAAAAGCTCGGAGTTAAATCAACAATAAATTAAGATAAGTATATTTTAAATTTAATAAGCAAGTGGTATGAAAATGAATTTGGCCCATGAAGAGCTTGTGTACTAAATTCTTGAAATATAAATAAATAAAAATAAATAAATCGTATGAAAATTATAGGCTTATTATGATATAATAAAACAAAATTAAAATAATATGTGTCTTTTACAATTTGCGGAATTCTAAATCAATCCAAACAATATTAATGCCGCTTCTGGTCACTGCTCATCACTGCATCAAATTAGTTCACTCAAACAGAATTAATCCAATAAGATATAAATTTTATAAGACTTTTTGTTCATTTTTTTTTTTCGAAATAAGAATACGGTATACACAATTCGATAATACCTTATAAAAGCCTTGAGGTTTTTGATAATTTTTATAATCCCCAAATTATTTTAGAATGAAAGAAAAAAGGTTTTTTTTTTTAAATGATAATTATATACCAAAACTAACCCTAACATTACTGAGGCTCAAACAAAGAATATTAGGCCTTTTTTACACATTTCAGCGAACTTTCGGTTGTTGATTTACTGAATAGAAGAAGAAGCAGAAAAGTTTCCTTTTTTTTAAAAAACACGTTACGTATGCTGACACAGCTATATATCCGCGAGTTCAATTTAATTTTATTAACTTCATTAATTTCCTAACAATCGAAAACAATTTCCAAAATTTCGCAAACTTTTTTCTCTTTATATAGTAAATTTTAGCTAACTGCACATTGTAGTTATCAAACTTTATCAGCCTTTTTGTTTGCATATTGAAATCAATTAAATTGATGCAGTGTTGGTTAATACTTCAAAGCTAAGAACTAAGAACATTATACATTTAACATTGTATTATTTAACAATACCTTACACCACACACAAATTATATCTTGTTTCTATATAAAGGCATATTTTTGACGTGCGTATTGATGGGGAAGCGACCCCAAAACGTAACTTAATGTAGTACAAGTTTAATGCTTACATAGGGCCGGACGGTCCGAGTCTGGTAGAAAGCATTTTTATATGAAATTACTATTATGGGTCAACTTTGATCACCACATGTTAAAACTTAGACTTTTCTCCTCTACAATGGATCGATCTTTGCGAAAATTCTCATATAGAGTAGAATCCAAAAAATAGGCCGAAATGGTGCAAATTTGATACAGTTAATTTTTTTGTGTTAAATTCCTATCATGATGTAATTTTCATCATGAAGCACTGAAAATTATATTTCTGTCGCATGAACTTCATTGAATGGGAGAGGGTTAGAAAATCTCCTGCAGTTGAACACAAATTTAAATGGACAGGCATTAGACGTTCAGACTGGATTCAGATTACGATTCTAAATCGATGGATATAATCAAAGGTGGGTCTATCTTAAGCCCTTCTGAGTGTTACATACGTGCGCACTAACTTAATATACATTGTACCATAAGTGCTGTAGGGTATAAAAATCAATATATGACGAATGCCGAAATTACCATTGATGCAGCATAACAATTACCATTTGAAGATTGGCGTGCCATCCAGAGAAATCATCACAGAAGTAAGCAGGCATAGTTCAATAAAACGCCAAGTTCCGCCAAATAAGTCAAATGAATTGGTTGACAGCAACGATTACAGAGATTTCTGACGGATATTACTTTATTACATTAGCAAGCGCACATGGTCAACTATTTAAGGAAAAGAAGCCAGTGACCCGTTCAGCGGTTCAGCGTTATCGCAGAATACATTAATTGATTTATAGCTTTTCTGGCTATCATTACTTCATGTACATAACGATGGTCGTAGAATCAAATAGCGTCGTAGATTAAGTAACTCAATCGAATACAATAGTTGAGTTAAGTGCTTTGCGTAAACGCTGTTGACATGACAATTCCAAAAAAGTTCCAACATTGAAAAGATTCCGGCACATTTGAGACTCAAAAATTCCAGGCTGGTCTACCGTCTGTCTGCGCAATGTGATTAATTATTAGTTAAAGTGTTACAAAAAGTTTTTCCCAATCTTACGACATGACAGCCTGATTACACTTCTAAAACCTCATTGACAAGTAGCCTACGTTGATACCAATAAAAATTTAAAGAAAACGTAAGCAAACATGAAATACTACCAATCTCATGATATAGCGCCTGATTCAAATACGCAATCCAACGCTTGCCTAGCTAATTAGAAACGATATCACTATTAAAAGTCAATTCTTATTTGACTTCGCTGATGGTCTGTTGGTCATACGCAAAACTTTGTACAGTGAACTAAATTCCGCTAAAAATTAATTATAGATTTTGTTTTTGAAAGGCTTTTTCATTGCAGATGTTATTTCTTATTCGCGTCCATTCCATATGTCATTGCTTGAAAAGGAATTTCCTGATTGGCGCAATTTGTTTTTTAAAACATACTCCCGCATCCCGGCATCACGGCACCACCGTAGTACGCTGATAAGTGTTTAGCGTGTATAAAAAAGGTACAGACAAAAATTCGTTGTTCGTCGACAGAATTCGCATTAACCCATACATGATCATGGCGACTCTCTCCGCAGTGATTAATATGGTTATATATATATATATATTATTGCAGTACTCTTTCAGTAAATCTTACATAGAAATCCAATGTTCAGCAAGATCCTCACTCACTGCGAGTGATCTACTCCAAACTGCAACTTGCCCGACGTTTACATGGAACATAGAGGTAAATTTTACTGATGCAATGGTGGAATATTTCACATCTTATTTAGATGGGATTTGTTAAGTGAGGGAAATGGTTTGTAGGGTAAAAACTTTGAGAATAACTTTAAAGAAATTAATGTGTTATTTTGGGGAATTTCAAAAGCTTTTGCAATAACCCCTCCAGTTCAGTTTATTCCTTTGTGGTTTTTCATTGTGTTTACTTCTTGACACATATGGGATGGAAGCTTGAGCTATAGTTAGCCCTGCATATTCTCAAAAATCCCCTATTTTTGAGATTCTCTAAGTTGTTTTTACTACATCTTCTAATGGTTACTTTAATAAGCCATTAAGATTTTGCATTTGAACGCAAGATTCGTTCCAAACGACTGTGGCTTTCTCTACCTCTCTCTTTCCCACTGTCTGTTTGTGTATAGCAATGCATACCGGACGTTTATCGCTTATATTCCCATTTCTGGGAATTCATAAATTTTATAAATTAATTAATTATGTATATAACATTTATTTACATTTGTATTTAAATAGTAAATATTTACATATTAAATTTATCTATCCTCTGTTTTTTGAAAAATGTGTAAATTACTTATCTTCTGCGTGGGACTGAAAATATAAGCGAAGCTTCATGCTGCCGCTTCATTGTGTTTTGCCCCTGAAGTGTAAGACAAAAATCACAGCCATTTCTAAATTAAAATAACTGGTGGTAACTTGACATTAAAAAATAAAAATATCCTACTTCTTTTTTCATTTCTGGCAACATTGTGAGAAGGGTAATAAAAGAAGCTATTTGCAGAGGCAAACAAAAGGACAAAGGATATTAAATACAATTTTAGCAAACAAAGGAAAACAACGCATTAAAACTAACAATAAACTAACAATCAGCAGTCTTTCAGTAGCTAAGGAAGGAATAACACATCATTCTGAAGGCTCGCTCCATTTCATTAAAGAAAGGAAACAAGCACTTTTTTAGTCGGACGATAGAAAATGAATAAGCGCAATAATGTAAGTAAACTTATATATGTATTTATATATATATATGGATAAAGATTTTCAGTTAGACTGCAAATTGATTTTTTAATAACTATAACGCAGATTCGTTTGCCTCCTGAGGTGAATCGGCTACTATATGTGCGCAATTTACCTTATAAGATCACATCTGATGAAATGTACGATATATTTGGAAAATTCGGTGCAATCAGACAAATAAGGGTGTAAGTGTAATTATAATTAATATGATTTAATGAAAATAATTTTTCATTTGTCTTTTTCCCTTTTTTTATTTTATAGTGGCAATACACCGGAGACACGTGGTACAGCCTTTGTTGTCTACGAAGATATCTTTGACGCGAAAAATGCTTGTGACCACTTATCTGGTTTTAATGTTTGCAATCGGTATTTGGTTGTCTTGTACTATCAGTCAAATAAAGCCTTCAAGCGCTTGGATATCGACAAAAAGCAGGAAGAATTAAATAATATTAAGTCCAAGTACAATCTAAAAACACCAGAAGCCCCCTAAGTCTGTTTGGCATGTCGGCAAATCGTAACAATCACTTTTGGAACCTTTGCACCACAGATTTCGCTGTACATTTTGGCTCTTTTTTTCCATTACAATTTCCAATTTCTGAATTTTGTTACACTTCTTTGATTTGCGAATATATTTAATTTTTTTCTTATAAAGTATACGAATTCGTGTACTTGCATTTTTCTCATCCTGTGATCATCATCATAATGCTTGTTATACTGGCTTTCATCTCTCAACATACTATTCCTTTTTCATTATCATTGTCTCATCATTATAAAAATAACAAGTAAACGTAAAATCCAAAAAAAAAAATTGAAAAATTTGAAAAGAGAAAAAAAAAAAATTATTTTTTATTTATTTGGAAAAAGAGAGGGGATTGGAGATGCCATAAATAAACATAAGTGCTGGCCGTCGAGACTTTCGACGTCACTTGCGTTTATATTCAGAAATTTAAAATCCTATTGGCGGTTTAAAACTTACTTTGAACTTCTTCTTATTGTAGTAAAAACATCCATGTGTACATTTTTCGAATAAACTACATTTATAATTGAATCGAATTTGAGTAATTTGTATGCCATATATGTATGTGTAAGTATAGCCGAACGCGTACTTAATTTCTATATTTTTTTTGTTTAGCATTACACGAGAGTTTTTATGATAATATCAGATATAAAGAAGAAATTAATCATTATGAAAAGAATTTATATGTATATTAACAAATGATAAAATATAATAAAATTTTTCTTTAACATTTAGCAATCATTACTGCACAAGATTTGACAAAAAAAAAAAAAAAGCACTGAAATTAAATGTAAAAACTGTTGATGCCTATGTATGGAGAAACGGAGAAAGAGAGAAAATAGTGTAAGTGATTGCAAACGACATTCAAGTTAAAAGAATACTTAGTGCTTTGCTTCGTTCAGGCATCATAATTCCGAAAGAATTCGTCAGAAGCTTTAATAGCCGGCCATAGGATCTTGACGTTGCATAGCGTCATCGTCTTCAGCTTTCATGTTTTTGGTAACAAGTTCTTCCAAATCAGTTGGCAACAAATTTGTTGCAATCGTTATGTCTGCGCCCGGTGGCAAACGTTCTTTAGGGATGGCCTTGGGTAGATTCTCAAATGCCTCCTTTTGTCGTCGCTTCAGATCTTCTTCTTGTTCGGTAATCGCTTCCAATTGTCGCCGAGCTACTTCTGCAGCCGCCTCACGTTCTATCTCGGCCTTGCGCTTGGCTTCTTGACTTTCAAATTCTTGCATTGCTAATTCCTCCTTGGCCAGAATAACAGTGGATGGGACAAGGTTTGGCAATTTTTGATGCACCTTCATATGACGTTTCAAAGCCACTGTCTGTATGAAACGCATTTCACATAAACTGCATGCGTGCGGTTTTTCACCAGTATGTGTCATTTCATGGTGTTTTAATGTTTGAGCCTTGGCAAAGCGTTTGTGGCAGAAGCGACAAGCAAAGTCTTTAACGCCTTGATGTACGATCTTATGGTGGCGGCGCAGATTACCGGCGCCATTAAAACCTTGGCCACAATCGGGGCAAGTGTATTTGCCCTCTTTCATCATAAAATTAATTTGTGGGGACCATGAGGGCAAAGCTATTTGTGGAATAGGATTTACAGCTGTACCAGCTAACTCGGCCATATCTACACGTTCCACACGTCTGGGATCCTTGGGTATAGCATTCACTGAGTCAGCACAAACCTTAAGAATTTCATCGGCTACTTTTTGATGCGATTCCTGTGTATTGTCTGCTGGATCGGGCAACGAGGGCAAGTCAGCGCCTGCCTGTTCGTTTGGCAAAGTACCAGCTTCAGCTTGACGTTTACGATAGATTTCGATAGCCCGCAAAACACGTTTTTCATGAGTCTTTAAATGTTTTGTCAAACCTTTAGGATACAAGAAGGCTTTGCCACATACTTTGCATTCGCAACGTTTTTCACCTGTGTGCGTCATTTCGTGGATTTTGCAGGCGTTCGATTTGCCAAAGGTTTTGCCACAGTATTGGCAAGCAAAATCTTTAATTTTTTCATGAACTACACGAACATGTAAACGTAAGTTGTTCTTATTGTGAGATGCGTGAGGGCATAGGGGACACTTGAATTTCTTCTCTTGGCTGTGAGTTTGCATATGAGTGTTCCATTCCTGACGTGTTGTTTTACCTACACCGCAATATGGGCATACATAATTTTTTATGCCTGCGTGACGCATCAGATGATCCTTGAGAGCACTATTGATGACGAAACGTTTTCCGCATATATTGCAAGGGAATGGAAGCTCCTTGCCATCATGCTTATACATGTGCTTTTTCAAAGCCATTGGGCACTTGAATACTTTCTCGCACTCTGAACAAGGATAATGACGGGGTACATCTTCCTTAGCTATCTTATGTACCCTCTTTAAATGCCAATTGAGAGTACGGCGCCGAGTGAACGTTTGCGTACATCCCTCAATAGTACAAGGTAAGTGCTCTACAGTCTCGGAATGACAATGTTCTACATGTAAACGCAAACCATAGGCAGTGGTAAAGCCACGTTTGCAGCCTTCCACTTCGCACTGGAATGGCAATTTATCATTGTGATGTTTCATATGTTCCTCGTAATTTCTAGTCTTTTTAAACTTTTGATGGCATATGTGGCATTCAATTATGCGGTGCAGATGTCGCTCGGCAGCCGGTATACGTTTACGCTTTGGCTTGACTTTCGGGTCCGTGTTGCTCATCTCTTTTTTGATGTTACGCAAACGTCTTGCCAACGGTTTATCATCGTCACTCTCACTCTCTTCTTCCGGAGCTTGAAAGTCTTCATCACTTTCTTTATCCTCTTCCTCTTCTTCCTCGCTAGATTTTTCGCTTTCTTCAGGAAATTCATCCAATTTTTCAACCTTGGTTTCAACTTCTTCCACATCCTTTTCTACATGCTCTAACATTTTAAACACATCCTCCTCGTTTTCAATCAATTCCATTTTATGATTGGTAAGCAAAGGATCAAAGTCAGAGCGATCTTCTTCCGGATCATTAACTGCAGCCGGATCCAATTGCATGGCAGCTGGTGCTTCTAGCATATCAATAGCATCCAAAGGTGGACAATTAAAGGCGTTAGTAGCAATCATGTCCTGGAATTTTTGCACGGAGTCTGCACATAACTTCTGAAACTCGGCCATATCATTAAGTCGGGTGTAGCATACCCCACAGATGTTTTTAGGGAAACCATCTTGTGGTTCCACTGACAACGAGGTACACATACACAATTTTTTCGCCAACCCGGGTATCATAAACAAGTCGTAGGCGTTTCCATTTTGTAAAAATTCTAGGCATATACGACAAATGGAGTGTATATCCATGTTGTTAAACACAATTTTTTCGATAAACTTTGAAAAAAATATATGTCGACTAAATTTCCCTTTTCATACAAATCTAAGTAACTTTATTTCACTTGTAATGGCGTAGATGAGAAATTAACCCCTTTTGATATAAATTCGTACGCGTCATTCAATATTGCCAGAAGAATAAAAAAGATTTGATCATGAATGGGGACGAAAATTTTCAATAAAATTCTTTCTTCTAAAAGTGGGGATACTTTTTGTTTTCAATCAATATCAAGCGCTGCATTCATAACATGAGGATATAGTAACGACGATGGATCTAAAAGAAAAAGGTTAAATATTTGTTTTTACATGACTTATGCAAATCGGATAACCTGTAATTGAAACTGTGTATCTTCAATACAAATTTACCATGTTTCGTTTTTCAGTGTTGCCCAATGTAGATCTATTCTCTTTTTATATACAAATCCATGAAGATGTAGTTGAATGTTAAGCAAGAAAAAGCTTGATGCGTCATAGCTTTAGAAGAGATGAAAGGGTAATTACTGTTCTTTTTATTTAATAGTAGAATTATATTTAGATGTCATATAATTCAACATTAATTATTTTTAATTTATATTGAGGAATAATCGATATAATGAAAATATTAGTATTTGTTTTGTAGATCAAAAATTTAGGAACATATGTAAAGAGAATAAAACGCGAAGGAATGTACATATATATATATGACTACATTTTTGTTTAAGTTTTCCACTTCCGGATTTTTTGAATATTTAACTGAATGTATGCACGGATTGAATGAGTTTCTTATAGAGTAAAAATAATAAGGGTAAAAAAGTAAAATAAAATGAATTAAATACGAAATGCATGCAGACAAAAAATTACCTAATAATAAAATTAATAAAAAGAAGAACATTCGATGACAAAGTGATCGAACTCAGTTCATAACTCGATTACTAAATAAACCTTCAAAGACTCTGAGATATAAATTGATAAGTTTTGGGCAATTTTCGAGTCATTCATTCATATAGTTTTTTTGTAAATAATAGAAAGTTAATTACTAATAACAAATAATATCAAATTGCGGTGTAATGGTAACAGTGTCGATACCGAATAGTAGTTACCAGTTTGGGTATATAAGCAAATCATTAAAATCTTTTCGAAGAGATGGCGTTCCTTCGCCTCTAAGCATTTGTTAACCTGTCACAATTGTATGTCATTAGATACTTATATAACAGTATAACAAAAATCAAAGAAACTGAAATGGCCTACGGTTTTAATAAATGTAAATACAATACGTTAACCAGAAAACAGTAATTGCGTTCATAATTTTTTTGAATTTAATAAATTTCGCAAACAAAGGAAATAATTATCAGTATCCAATGTAATGGCAACTGCTAAGGAAAATAAAGATGACGTAGAACCAGACATAGTTTAGAATTTGACATTTTTTGGAGAAATAGAATTTTTGTTTTCGAAGAATAGAATTTGACATTTTTTGGAGGAATAGAATTTTTTCGTGAGAGTCACAAGCCGCGCTTGCCTACGTTACCATATTATCTGATAAATCAAAATAAAGGAAGTCGATGTAATGTAAACATCTAACATATGGGTAAAGAAATAAGAATGTAGAAATCAACATAAATACGATCAATATATGAAAATTGTACAATTGAAAAGAACATTAATAAGAAGAAGAAAACATACAATAGCAAAAATGCAAAATATAATGAAACATTGGTTTGAATGATATTTAATAAAGGTATATAAAGAAAATATAAAATATATCAAAACTAATCTCTAATTTTACTAAGGCCCAGACAATGATCCTTTTTTGTACAAGACAGTAAATCATTTTTCGTTGACTCACTGCACATGCACGAAGGAGAAGCACAAGAAGATGTGAAATACAAAAATAAGAACTTCAATACAAATGTAAATGAAATTTTTGCATTACATGGCGGACATGAAACACCAAAAATATATATATGTATATCAACAGTTATGCTAGCCGTGAAGATTATTAAGCTTCAAACAAGAAAAGTCGTGTTTAAATAAAACCTTTTTTTATTTAGCACAGTAAGTCATTTGTTGTTGATTTACCGAGTCGTAGAAGAAGAAGATTTTTGAACGATTAGCGTAGTAAAGAATTAACGGAAAATATATTCATCATGATCATCTTAAATAAAATAGGAAATATTGGATAGTACTACTTTTTTTAAACCTGCGATGTTAAGCGGGTTATTACAACATATAATGTATACATTTCTATTTACCAACTATGGACATTGGATTTTACCATTTCTTTTTCGCCAAACTAAACACTACATTGTTTTCCGTTACATATAAATTTTTTTGAAGACGTTTCCCGAAGAGAACAACAATGCTCGTCTTTCGAGAGAAAGGTAATTTCTGGAGGGTCCTTTGGAATCATAATCGTACCTTGGAAAATTGTAACAAGGCTCCTACGCATAAATTGTTTTGCTAATCCTCGTAACCTACATAAAGTTAATGGCATCTTCGAGGGCCATTACTTACTTTCGTTAGTTATTCCAAAACAATGACACTGGAGCATTTGTTTAGAGGTTTTAGGTAGGTTTAATGCCCTACGGAATGCTTTAAACCAATGAAATCATAATTGAACAACGTCACTAATCAAACCACGTCGTTAGTCTAAATCGTTAACAGCACTGCAGTAAAATGGGCAACCATTCTTTTATTATTTATTGCCTTAATGTGTAAGGCTTCGGTTATCACGAGACGATTTGTGCTGAGACGCCCACCTTCAACGGAGGGTTGTCCTTTTAGCACGAAATTCATATTTTATCAAAAAGATGAGAAAATAGCAATGAAGAATACTTTGATTGAAGCAGTTTTTACCATTCTTTTGAAATAAGGGTTCTTTCCTGTCGTCCGAACGCATATTCACTTCATCTTTCTTAGTATTATGGCTATTGTGCCGATCGTCTGAATCATTTCCGATGTTTTGTTGTTTAACTAAATTAATTTAGTCTTACCGTTTCCATTGATGGTGATGAAGTATCTTTTTTGAAAGTAACAGTATGCCTTGAATGAAAAATATTAATTTATGTAGGAACATATAAACTATGGTATACTTGATTGAATTATGGCTATTTGCATTTAACTGTGGTGCTTCTAACTTTTGAAAAAATTTTCATAAAAATATATTTTTAATATTTTTGTCGAAGCAATTATGCGTTATGAAAAGAGTCCTCGTATTATATTGAATAAAGCAAATTTTTTACATCTGGCAGTACTCTTACTCCTTCAATTTACTTAATATTTTCATAAATAAATTTGGAAATTTTATTAAAAGATTGCATAAAAAGAATTATTAGATAATTTATATTGTCTCCAAGAAAACTATTTAATGTTACGGCATTGAAAACTTTTTAATAATGGAGAACAGTGATGAGGTAAAATGTGAAAAAAGAAAAAAAGTGTTGCTGGAATAATGTGTGTTTTCAGATTGAAGTATGTCAGAATGTGGAACCCCACGAAGTGGAGGAAACCGTTAAATCAAAGGCGGTGGTAAAGTTTTCTCAGGTGCAAGTACCTGCAAAATTCAATCGTCTAGAGTGCAACACGAATTTAAATTTGCCTCCGTCAAATTGGTTGACAAGTGCAGATAACAGCTATGGATTACATCAGGCTTTGTACCACTCACCCGGATTTGCAAGCTTTCGTATGGCGCATATGTTTCCGGACTGCGTTGGTGAAGTAGATGTAGTGGCCGATGCTGAGAATATCAAGAAGTTACTAAAACTGCCGTACACTACTAAAGGAGCAATTAGTATGATTGTGCACAAAGTCGGTAATACACTGCTTTTGGATGAATTTGATATACAAAAATATTTGCTACGGAAAGAAGATGATGACTGGAAGTGGTTGAGAACATTTATATTAGAACAAATATTAGCATACGAGGACGGAGTTCACACTGTGTGCCTTAAAGATAAATCTAGAGAGGCTATCCAAACAAAAAATCTACTTTCAAAATTCTTGTATTATTCTCTTAAACAATCCGATAGCGATGAAACTGATGATGAAGATGCCAACGCAAGTGTATATTGCGAAGACGAGAATTTATCCATAACTGCACCCGTGCTACCGGAACCTAAGATTGAAGAGAACGTGCCCGATCCAGCCTCGTCTCATGTATTTCAACGTAATGTGGTCTGGACATTTGAGGATATACGTATGTTGATTGGTACCGACATGCCAATATTTGGTGGTCCAAATAGGCCATGTATCAGCTTACGTCTCAGGGATATGGCTAAGCCTATAAATGTATTGACTGGCATTGATTATTGGCTCGATAATCTTATGTGCAATGTGCCGGAGGTGGTTATGTGCTATCATCTCGACGGCATCGTACAGAAATATGAGATTATAAAAACGGAAGACTTGCCTTATTTAGAGAACTCTCAGTTCTCACCACAAGTAATACGAAACGTAGCACAAAATATTTTGGCTTTTCTAAAAGCCAATGCTACCAAAGAAGGACACACTTACTGGTTATTTAAAGGGCGTAATGATGATGTAGTTAAATTGTATGATCTCACTACCCTCTGTAAAAATCAAACCAACAATGAATGTGACGAAAAACATGGTAATCCTTTTACAGTGCCTGTCGGTATGTTGCTCTATACGGTTGCTCGTAACATGAAAAAGCGTTGTACTCAGATTTCCTCTAAAACGGCAGGTAATATACGGGCTCTTTTAGACAATTGTATTAAGCTTTTACCTAAAGAGAAATATCCGCAAATTGTTACTTCATCCCACTACATATTGTCGGATTTGCACATACCGGTGGGAACAGATCCAAATAGTCCACAATTTGAAGTCAATGAAACTGACTCTGATTTGCAATCGATGTTCGATGAAGAAGACGATGATGATTATAATAGCACAGATGAAAATGAAGAGTATTTTACTTTTCAGGAGCTAGGTGTAGAACATAATGTTGCCGTCAAAAATATATGCGAGACTTTGAAAGAATTTCATTTTGAGAAATTGCCCAAAAGCGGGAAACATAGGCCTGCGCCTTTGGTGACTGATACTGAGGAACGTTGTATAATGGCTTTGAAGCATGTCAGTCAGGGATTATCTTGTTTACAATTTTTCGATTCTAGCGAAGAGAAATTTATTAAGGAAAGTGAGACTCGAGCTAAGGATGAAGAAAAACAAAGAATCTTGCATGAAGAACAAAATCCCAATATGGCCAAGCCATTTAAACCAATTCCGCTGCCTTACGAGAGTATAAGTACTCAACAAATGAAAATGTCTGCTTCCAGTAATGAGGATACAGATCAGGAGGAAGAGGTGCAGGCCATAAGCTATGGAAGAAAAAAGTTAAAATCCAAGAAGGCAAATACTAAAGAAATAAAACCTTGTCATAAGCCTCCGTTACTCATAAAACAATTGCAAGATCCTAAACAAGTTGCAGAAAATTTCAATTCGCAACACTTTGGTTCCTGGAATGTTCACCTAAAATTATTGCTATTTGAAAAGGCTTGTCTCGCTTATGCTACTTTTGCTGAATTTAATTATTTGGATCAAAAATTTGGTGCAAGCTTGAAAGCTATTTATACGTCCTGTCGTTGTCAAGAGGTCATACTTAAATACATGAGTTCCAGAGTTTCACAGAAAAGTTGCTTACTGGGACGGGCCGGCGATTATTTTTTTCAAATGGCTAAAAATTGGAATAACATTGACGAATATTTAAGGCAATACTATGACGTTTTGGACATTGAAGAGAATATTCTAGAAGAATTGGAAAAGGAAGCAGAAGGTGTAGTAGTAGGAAAACGAATGTAAATGTAAATGTGTGTTTTAAATTTATTTGTTTGGTGATCTTTTACAGATGGTGATGATTCAGACGAGCTTATAAAGCCACAACGAAATCTCGAACATCTCATGGTTTCCAGTTGCAGTTGTTATGAACGTGCCTTGAAATATATAGAAAATTCTCATTATTCAATGAATTCTGAAGAAACGTCACATGAATTACTTAGACGTTTGGGCAATGTACGTAACGAATTGGGTTTGAAGTATATGTATTGGGCTCAGGAAGAATATGCCAAGGCTAACGCAGACAATCCTAACGACATAGATGATCACGAAAGTGTTGATAACTCTCCAGCCAAAGTTAAAATGGATTCTGCCGATTGCATGTATATAAAATTGGCCATGAAGTCTTACGATTGCTTAATGCGTGGCATAAACGCTTTCAATTTGGTGCATGATAATGTTAATCTAGCATTCTTATATTGCAATATGGGGCGTTTTATGCGTTTTAGGGCGCATCTTTTCTTGTCTAATGAAAGGTATAAAAAGATGATTATTTAATTCTGCTTACCGTATAATCATTTTGCTTTAGCATTAGTTTTGTGCAACAGCAGAAAACTTTTTACAACGAAGCGTTCGCTTATTATGAGAAGGCGCACGATGTTTTAGGCTCACGTAAATCAAACCCGGAACTATGGGACTTAGTCAATTGGGAAATGTCAACCGCCACTTTTACTTTGGCAAAGCAAATGCAAGATTTTAGTACTGCTGATGAGGTTTGTGAAAAAACTATTTATGCATTCACTTACATACACGTAGATGTTTTCATAATTTAAAAATCAACTTTGTGAATGTTTTCAATGCATCAGGCAATGATTGCCGATCTGGAAAAGGAAGTATTGAATCTTTTGCAAAAATCTTTAAAATTTTGTGATGTTGAACACCCGGGAACAAGACAAGTGTTATACACTTATCGCTCCGGTTTGATTCATAAGAGGTAATTTTTGTTAATTACTAAGAAAAAGGCCAATTTTCATATTATTTCAAAAACTATTTGTGCATATATAGAATTGCTTCATTCCACTATAGCCAGTTGCGCAATAACTTTGCTGAGACGGGTACTTTATCGAAAACTACTTTGCAGTTATGCAGATATCATTATGAGAAAGCGGCTCATACTTTGAACGCACTTAGGGAAACAAGCGATTATTTGGTGGTACAGTTGGAGCGAATATCGTTGCAAGAATTCTTGGCAGAAAGTATGAAATGGTCATTTTAAATTGGTTTGAAAGTTTGTCTTAATGAAATGTCTGTTTTGCTTGTTCCTTAGATTCTTCACACGCCTCACAGAAAATCAAGCATTTCCAAATGGCTTTAGAAACCTGCCTCGAGTCAAAATCTATATTCGACTACGCTTTAATTAATCTCAATACCGCCTCAGACGGAACACAAAGCATTAATAGCACTGAAACGGAGTTCGTCAAGCATATGCTACTCTTCGAAAATCGCTTGCAATTTATATTGAAGACTTTAATAAAATTGCTGCTAACGGGAAAGGATCCAAAGTATAAGGCTGAAGTTTATAAAAAAATGTATATGGAAACGTTGACGGTAACCGATGGTCAAAAAGATACCGACTGCCCGGAAATTTTGGCACAAAAATTTGTTTTGCTTTTAGAAAAGCTTTTAAATATTGACCGAAGTTGTGCAATTAACAATAACGGTAACAATACTGTCGTTAAACGTTTAGCTTGATATTATTTCCTTTTCTTAAATGAATTGATTTTGTTATGAACGAGAATATTTATTATTAACAATATACATGTTGGCAACAATCGTACAATATTTTGTATTCATTTGTCTAATATAATTCATTATACATCCCTCCAGCGAGTTTCTTTGATCATACATAACAGCCAAAGGATGAAAGAGTTTTACATCTGACTACGTCAAGATAGTCACATAACACCTATTCTATTTATCTTATATATTATTGTTCCCCTACACGTTATAATAATATCTTAACGTTAAAGCACAGTACACTCTAGCTATCAATTCAGCAATTATTTTACCCAAATTTAATTTATTATAAACAAATTGTAAATATCGTAGAGTAACTACACACAAATCATTAGGTCTAAGTCTATCAAATTTTGTATGAACGTCCCGCACGTTAAGAATAAAATCATTATTTATATATTTCAACTAATGAATGTTACTTTTTAGTTAAGAATAAGGCAATTGAGGTCGAGCCGCCTCGACGCGCGATAAATACCATGTCATTTCATCTTGTGTGAGATGTAGATCGTATACTGAATGTGTGCCCTGTATTCTGGAATATGGCGTCGTTGTATGGTACCGTCACATTGATTCACCTGAGTCTTTAGAGAAGCAATTGTTGCTTTTTTCCGTAAGGAATTTGTGTTGAAACTCTTTTGTCACTAGCGAAGCGTAGGCTTATTATGTGGGCATTTCACCCATGGTAAAAATTGATAAATGGTGTCATTGATGACGATACAAATTGAATCTTCCTATTCCTACTTGAATGACTTTTCTCATTATAAAACTTAGCTATTGTAAATTCAATCATAAACTGTTTAATGCACTTAGGGTTCTTTCTTGTAAACATCTAAATGGTGTTTATAATCGAATCCTTTTATCGGATTCCGCTTACATATCAATAAACCTAATTTTTTTAATACTCGCGCGTTGTCAAGGTGGAATTGTATGTATTTATGTAAACCGTACGGAAGAGCTTAAGATAGACCCACCTTTTATTAGACTGATCGATTCAGAATCACAATCTCAATTGATCTAAGCCTGTCTGTTTGTCAGTCCATGTAAACTTGTGTTCAAACTCTTGTGCAAAAGTGGCTAAAAGCAGAAGGATCAAGGATGCTTTGAGACATGGGTCAAGCCATTAGGCTGCGGCCACCATCTCTACAATTCTTTTTCTTTCCTGTCTTCTTTCTGACAGCCACCGCGTAACGCGGGTAGGCGACATGCCCTGACTTAAAAAAAGATTATTTGCTGAACGAGCTCTCATCATTTTCGTGTATGATGGTTAGTTTTTCTGTTTAGAATGAAATCGCCGTAATCTGCCAGTCCAATTGAATGACAACTTTCTATGCAATGGTTGTTTAACGTTTCAAAAATATATAGATCGTGAAGAGAAGCTGCAAACGCTATTAGCAATTGAACCGTTTGTGACGCACATATTAATGTAATCCCTAAAGTAGAAATCGACTTTTTCCTGGCATATGAATTTTTCCGAGGGTTTCTCAATATTTCTTTTCAAAATAGATTTTGGAATCAGAATGGTGCGGATAACTTTGCACTTATTATGAACAATGTTCTCGATTGGGTTGCGGATAATTTTTTCAAAAATATCTTGAAATTTTCGGTATCAACAAGTTTAGTTAATTGTGTGAATAAGTGTTTGGCGATTTTTTGACAAACTTGCAAGGTCATTGTAAGCAAGTATTAGGAATCACTTTCTTCGGTATACTGTGAGAAAGTGAACCGATCCGAAACATTTTCAATAGCGTTCGTCCTTGCGCGAAGTACCTTAGCGTACCTAATTTCATCAAAATATCTCTAAAGTTGGGAAACTAAAAATATATAGACATACATTAAAGGGACAGACGAACCGATAAGCTTAGATCGGTTCAGGAGATAATATACGTGCGTCCTCACACACTTATTGTATGGTATGGTATGGTAAGTTGCGTCGGGAAGGAAATTTATAAATATTTAAGAAGAATCATCTGCCACCTGCTTGCCCTCTGCTATCACTGCTCTTTTTGCTCTGGTATACAAATCTTTACGGTTTTAAAATTAGTTTCTTTTTCTTTAATCTTTCAGCATAATTTCGTATTTTCATATTGTCTTTACTTTGAACTGCTCCTTAATTGAATTTATATAATATTCGTTATCGATCTAAATACTTGCAGTAAAGTAAACATCTGGCATTGCCTCCACGACTCTATACTCGCTCAATTAAATATGAATATAGGGAAAATCATGGGAAACAATCCGGTGTATTTCATTAGCATGCGAATAATTATAGAACGTCACCACGAACATGGTAATCGATCGTGAATGATCATCTGAAATAATTAACTCATATCATCATATTGAACCCATTGACAGTAAATATATTGGACTAGGTGGAGATGAAGAGCTTCTCTTACATCGATATCTAGAATAAATTTGCTTATTGATGCAGTTGAACTTATGTGAAGCAATAGAGTAAAATTCACAATAATATACGATTTTCTAAAATCGATGAGAATCTTTCGATGCAGCTGATCGCAGGCGTGCCATTCTCCTTCGCCAACAGAACTGTGGAGTCTTCTTATACATCACATATATGTATCACATGTTGGGAAATAAAAATTACCTTAATGGCCTCCAGTAACTGTTAAGCTGCTGTCACATATAGAAGAATTTTCCATAAGGTCAATAGCGATCTTGGCTAAAACACTTACTAGTTAAGAGACTTTAGAGTGCCCACCAAAACAATCTGCGCGAAATGTCGAAAAAATTCTCCGAAAACAACATGCATTCCATGTTTAAAGAACATCCCATAACGTTTTTATTTACCTCTTTTACATTTTTCCTTTAGCATATAAATATGTCATGGTACTCTGCAGTCGGCTCGATCACATTTGGTTGTTCTGTTGTGCATCTGCAAATTTATTCTTTCTTCCTGAACAGTGTCCTGTGTTCTTCACATATAAATCACATCACTTTTGAACCGATTAAATCAAAATCTAGTTTCACGTGCTTTAGTGTCCGAAGCATTTTCATTGTAAGCTTTTTCGCTGACTATTTGTTGTTGTTTAGCTATGAAAACCTCGTAAGGGGCTTGTTCTTAACTTTTTACCTGAAAAATTGGGTGCAAAATAGCTTAGTGCAATATGAGCGCCGCTCGTGCTCGCAACTGATTGAAGCACAGCATTCCTGCGACTAGTTCAGTAAAGTATTTTAAAGTTCATTCATTTCAATTCAATCTTTTCAATGAAGGAATAAATAGCAGCGCACTAAAGTGAAAAGATGGATGCGAAAGCTTACAGCCTATGTTTTCTGGTTTGCACATGACATAGCCTTCATCTAGAAGGTTAACGGGCGCATATTCGTCAGCATTAACGGATCGATTGACTGGGAAAATCAAAAAGAAAAGGGTAGATTTAAAGAGGACGAAATAGCTTTTCACCCCAATAGCACATCAATATTCATCAAGCATTTGACCGGAAAAATTGTGTTAATTGAATTATGAATGGCTTCCGCAAATCGCCATCTTGCCGAGATTTAGACTACAGTGTATTCGGAAGCCTCAAAAGGTGGCTGTCTGGTAAGTGTTTTTCCGATGACCATTTTCAAATTCTCCACAAAATGTTTTACTTCGATGGTATGAAAAAAATTGGAAAATCGTTGGATTGGTTCTAATGAGATGAGAATTATGGAGATTATTATTTTGAAAAACAAATTCTTATTTTGCACAACTCTGCCCTATCCCTATTGCGTACCTTCCTTATCGATCACAATAGAGCAAGTGTTTTCTTTTCCGTCTTCCTTGTCTACTTATTTATATATTAATTGTGTGAATAAGCGTTTGGCGATGGGTTAATAAAATTTCAAGGTCATTGCACATACTTAAGAAAGTATTAGGAATTACTTTCTTCAATATACTGTTCGACAATAGAGATTTGCTCTCGCATCTTTTGGTCTTTTGAAATTATCCGCAAAAGAATTCGCATTTTGACATCGCCATAAGCCATGACGGCACTGTTCAAAGAAACAATGAGTCAATTATTGAATCTCTACTGACAACAGCGCCGATGGTAGGGCATTCCTACTCTACTAAACTGCAAACATCTTATAAGCGAGTTGTGTTATATGGGGACGAATTTCCTAATAGTAAATATTCACGATATCATGACCTTTGGCATATCATGTCCATTTTTGGTCCGAATTGTATTAATTATTATTGGAAGCATTGCTTAGTAGTGGTTCCATTTAGTTGAAACAAACCATTTCATCCCCAAATGGGCTGCTGTGGGCATTTAGCTTTGTCGTGAATGTTAATGCTTTACCTACACAGCGGGGCTTTGGATATCGTAGCATATCTGCTGTTTATCACACGTAAGGGAGGGGAAAGTAACGTTTTCCGCAAACAACGACACCTATGTCGTGTATGCTTTAGTATGATGTGGTACAGTTTTATTTAGTGTCCTACTTACATTCTTTCCGGAAGGATAGGTGAATATTCACTTTTTCAAAATGTTGGCAACAACCGTGAGCAGGCTTCCGAGAACCTTATTGCTCATTCTCAATATCTGAATCAGTCTGCCCGTCTTCCTGTGCTAATCATTCTCTCGATCGCAAAAATTAGGATCGATCGGCGTTAAATTTGACAAAAACTTTTTAAATTCCTACGAATAGATTGGCATTGAAAATGAGCTAAATCGGTCAAAGAACACGTCTACTGTGTTATATATATATATCAATCGATTCAAACATGTTTGTCCGTCCGTCCATGTATTTTGTGTTTAACCTGTAATCGTATTTTTCCAAATATTTTGGTGAAATCTGCTTTGCTAATGTGTTTTGGGTCAAAGACGAGGACAATTAGAAATGGATTATATCGGACAATTTTTTACGATAAATCTCCATATAAGGCCGTATTTTGAAAAAGTCGTTTTACGAAAAAGATTTGCAATTTTTATCTTAAATTGAGATGAGTTGAAACCGTTTGTCGATTCCAACAAATTGAACGAACAAGTTAAAAAAAAAACATCGTTCAAGGCCGGCCATTTAACATCCTATACCACTTCCTTTAATACAATTTTCTACATTTATTATCCTAATAAAATATTTAAAAATTATCTCCTGTCTCCGTTTAAAGGCATACGTTTAAATGGAGTTTTTGGTTGGGTGAGAACGAAGTGCGGTGAGCGGGCAAACGTAAGCCTAAGCGGAATGAAAGTGCGAAAAAGAATTTTCTTGTGAAAGATCTATATATTCTTGAACTATTTTTGGTATTAAAAATTTGACTCTCATATGAGAGGAGGTTCAAGATTGCTGTCTGGTCAATACGATCCAAATATTTCGCATCACAAAAAGTCATATGGGGAGTGGATGCAAGAATAATTCAATTGAATTCATATCCAATGACGTTCATCCTTGGACCAAAACATGAAAATAGAGCAAATTCAAAAGTATGCATGTATGAATGCAAATATTCATAAACAGATAGGCATCAAGCATACTGTCAGGGAAGCTTAAATCAGCTCAGAAAATGATCGATGTAATAAAGTCCTTTAGGACGTTACCAATTACATTCGAGTAAACTTAATATATTCAGTGCCGCAAGCGGCGTATGTAGACTATAATAAAAAGAAGAAGAAGAAGAAGATAAAACCTTAAACAATTTGCTGGATAACTAATACATCGACACGCAATAATCAATTCGTAGGCATGTATAGTGAGCTAATAAATTTGATTGATTGGGGGAGAAGTGACGGGGTTCTAAAGGAAATAGAGTTATTGCAAAGCAATACTGACACATTTATATTTATACATTTTCGCACATTTGCATCACTCATGAATATTTTGGGTATGTTAGTGTTATCGTTACATTTGTAGCGTCTAAGACGCTTTATTTAGTTTTTGTGCACTTCTCTCCGCAAACTGTTCATCATCTCCAGATCTTACATTATTGTCCACTGTTTACATATCCGTAATCAAAGGTTACATTATTACACTTACACTCATATAAGCCGCAAAAGGGGCACATCAATGCGTTGAAAATCAGATTAAATCAGTTTTCTCCATTTCCCGGCATCCACTTATCCACGTACAGGTGTGAATGTATGCAGAAGGACTTAAAGTAGATGCTGATTAATAGTACTTCGACACATTAAATTGTTGGAAACAATTTGGACCGCGCTCGCCCCCCGCCCATATAACTATTCCCAATAAAAGTAAGCCTTCATATTGGCAACAAGGAATGATTTTCAATGCATTTGTGACAGGGATCAGGGATAAGATCTCTGATAGGAAGATTCATTTTACGAGTGAATAATTTTTTTTTGTATTTTATCAAGAAAATTAACGAAAAATTGTATTAAGAGAAATGCTAATGAGTCAGCTTTGCCCGACCATTATGTATCTGCTTATTTTTTTTTTTTTTTTTTTTTTGCGTTACGCTTTCATCATGACATCATCTTGGTAAATGAATTTCTGATCGCCAATTGAATGAGTTTGAATGTGTATCGCTTATCAAGCGGTTATATTTCATGATACGTTACCCAAGCGTAATGGAAGAAAATATAACTTGTATTTGAAATTGCGCATGAAATTGATTTAAAGAAGAAACTAGAGACGATACGGTATTTGAAGCTTTTTCGAAAAAAAAAAAAAAAAAAAAAAAAAAAAAAAAAAAAACATTGTAAACTGATTGAGAAAAGATGGAATTATATATAATAGTAATAAAAGAAAAAAAAAAATAAAACTGTTTTAATCGGACAAGACCTACTATTCAATTAAATATTCTGATGAAATACCAAAAATTGATATCGTTCTTCTCCTATAACGGTATACCTTCCATCCGAGTCCTTATATGATAGGGTATCTTTAAACGTTAACTCACGTCGTTCATATTTAGTAAAATTAATCATTTCTGTTAAAGATCTTTTTATCCCTTAACTAAATAAAATAATTAATGATGCCATCGATTTCATAGGAATTCTTGTATGGAGTGCGGACCCATAAATAAAAACTTACTTATTAAAAATTAAATCTTTCTTCCACACAAAGGCTTAGTCTTTTTGCGTGTTTTCGTAAAGGATGGGGCACAAAAATTGAAACCGTTTTCATTATAAAATTATTAAAAATTAGACTTGTTGTCATAAAAAGACTTAGTTTTCGTAGCAACGACTATAGGGGAGAGGCTGAGAAAGGACTGACCCATCCTATCTAAATTTCTTATATCAATTGATTCGTCGAGAGATTTTGAAAATGAAAATTTTTGAAATTTTTGAATTTGAAAATTTGTTTTCCATACAAAGATTTTTCTAAAGGGAATTCCTTATAAAGGAAGAGGAAGCAAAAATGGTCCGATTCAATCTATTTGTTGGCGCTTATTTGTGCCTATTTTAATTGTTAAACAAGTTAACCGGGTTCAGATCGCCAAAATTGTAATGCTGTTTATGCTGCGTGGAAAAAGACATTTTTATATCTGTCACCAAAAGATGCGGGGTATATTCATTTTGTCAAAACGTTTGCAACGACTAGAAGGCAACTTCAGAGACCCAACAAAGCGCATGTATTCTTGATCAGTACCAAATTCTAAATCGAGTTAAGCATGTCCGTCCATCCGTCTGTTTAATGTCTCTTATAAATATTCTCCTGCAAGAATAGAAACAGAAGCCATGCAATAAACAAATTTATAATTTTTCTGCTTTTCTGCTCGTTTTATATGACAGCGGTGATGGTTATAAGAGATTCGCTCGCAATTGAATATGATTTTCTTACTTGTTTTAATTGTTTAAATATTCACTTTATATAGTTTTTAATAATTTTAAAACAAGCAAATTTATGATATACCATTGAAGATTTTCTTTCTTTTCTATATTACATTATATTAATTGACAAGTAAGAAAATTATATTCGGTCGTGACCGAATCTCTTTTACCCATTACCGTTAACCTAAAAAAGACCAAAAATGTAAGAGAATTAAATTTTCATATCCTATAATATGGAGTAAGTGTCGCCGACTTTTTTTTAATTTTTAAAATAAAAGTTTTTGTTGCACAGGTGTGTGCGCGTTGTAGGCGTGTCCTTTGAAAAGTTTAGGTCACTTTCAAATTCTTTTGCACACTTGTAGGCGACATTTTCTTTTTTGTGAAGGGTGGAATGTTTACCACAGATACTAAACAGTTGGACAGTCGCAGAGACTGACATTGTTTAGGTGCATTCCAAATTTGAAATTGGCCCAAAATTTATGGGGTTTTCGAAGTTTGTTTCTGCACGTTATAAAGATATCGAAAAAACAATTAAATTTTGATACACTATAATATTAAATAGGCGTGGTCAATTTTTTCCATTTTTGTGCACAAATGCTACAGCATCAGACGGACGGCCGTCCAGACGGACAGACGGACGGATGGATACACTTAGACCGATTCAGAATTTGATGCTGATCAAGAATACTTGTACCGTTCGGGATCTCCGAAGCTTTCTTCTCCCTTTATCGCACTTGACATTCATACCCGCGAGCATTGACTTGGTAGTCGCTACTCATATCTGCCAAGCTACTCTTGAGCTTCCCCTGTGGCATTTGCTACGACATAGGTAGCGAACGGACCGTCCCTGTTAGAGCCGTCTGTAACCAGAAGATGTTAACCATTGCTTTCCACGATATGAGTTTTCTCTGCGATTAGTTCTCTGGAGAAGGGGTTTTTGGTATTTACTCTTTTGTATACCAGAAGTGAAATATCACAAGGCTCGACCTTTAAAACGCACGCTGATTTGCGCCAAAGATGTACAGAAGTTTGTTGCGGACGATGAGCTTCTCATTTGTTTTATATTTTTCTTCTGACAATAATAGCTTTGCCACGTCTTTAACGGGTATCGAATTCCTCGAGTTGAAAAGTCTTGGCTTTCAATTCAAAAACCATCTTTTCTAAAGTTGGAGTATCCTTCTCTCGTTCGAAAAGCATACGTACTGTCTGTTGTCATTTGACAATAAACCGTCACCTCTTAGCAGGACCAACACATAGTAAAACAAATCGTAATGGAATCATAAATTTTGAGTCCATTTTATAATTCATAAAAACCGGTTTAAATATTATCGCTACCAGATAAGTGTAAATAAAATATGAAAATTTTTTCTTTTTAAAAAATTATTTATTTAAAATATAAAATTATTTATTTAAATATAAATATAATAATATATAAACATATAAAATATATATTTGCATATAAATTTGTATTTTATACGAAATGAAGAAGATTTGCATTGCGATACAAAAAAATAAACTTCCTCTAAGATCGTTGTTCTTGTGGGCCGGAGATGCAGAAGTATGCAAGATTCATCCGAATTCCTCTCACACTGTTCGATTCAAAACCATATTCTAAATCGATTTAAGCCTATCTATCTGTCTATCTATCTGTCTGGGTGTGATGTTTCCATGAATTTTGCATCAAGAACGAATGCTATTGAGAATGGATTGGATCGGATCACTTTTCCGATCACCATCCATATGACAGCTCATTCTGAAAAAAATATTATGACTGTGGAAAATTTAGATAGAATGCGACTACTTTTAGCAAATGGGCCCTAAACACATTCTTTCAATAAGATAAGCTTTTATATGATAGCGCGGGGAGTCGCATCAGCTGAACCGATTGTAGACTAGTCATTAGTTGACTTTGCTTAATTATAAAATTTTCGCTTATTTAAAATGAAATACTGCTGGTTTAAGTGGTAGCGCATTCCCTTTGCCTTTGCGTTGTTGTTCACTCAAATTAAGAAGGTACACACCTGAAGAGTTGTGAATGGCCTATGAGATGTATATCTATTGAAAAGTTAGAGATAACGTAAATTAAACGGGCATTAGGTGGTAGTTAGGTGAAATGTCTTTTTTCAGAGTAATAAAAACTTTGAATCACTTTTTCACACTCTTTCTTAAGCTAACTTATGGAGGGAGGATTTCATTCAGTTAATTCGCATTTATTGTGTTTTATTGAAAAGTAGCCGGCGGTGTTTATCATACATGCATGTATGTGAATCACAAATGAAAAGCTATATCCGTATGCTTTCGTCGTTTCAATTAAGAATTTATGATACATTTGTGCCCATATATAATGCGCAGAGCATAACATCAATTTATGGACAACTTCGACGGCAAGACTCAAAAAACTTTGCATGTATGCTTACTTTCGTTATTGCAGCTATTCCTTTGCTTGTGTAGTGCGATAAGCCGTTTAATTTGAAAAAGGACAGAGAAAAATGTGTGGCAGTACAGGAGAAACTGAAGACTTGTTCAATGCTTCTTCAACCCAAATGCCTGCCTATACAATGGAAGTTCAGAATATTTGGGCAAGTAGACAGCCATACTTCACTTACTTGCAATATTTTTAATATTCTTACACTCCTTGTTAGCGAGACAATTATATATGATATAAATGAAACTTTCTTCTACCTATATATATATATATATATATATATATATATATATACATTTACATAGATATGCATAAATATGTACCTATGCCTATATAAACTGTTGAATCCCAAGCACATCGCAAGTTTCCTTTCTCTCTCCTTGGTTGACTTTCTCTCTCACTCTTTTTTTTGTTTTCGGTTGCTCTCTCTATATCTCTTTCTCTTTGCGATAATTTTCTCATTTAGTCGTCATCACATCATAAAACTCATACTAACTGTGCTGTCATATATTTGTTGTGATTCGATATGTACGTATTTAGTACAAACTCCCATTAAATTGTTCTAAAAAGAAATTGACTTGAAAGTGCCCAAAAGTCCTCTGCAATTTATTTATTTTACCATTGTATATTGCATTGCGAAACATCTAACAACGTACGATTTATGGCTCGGCATATTATCGGTTTATTTTACATTTATTTAAAAGTGTATGTACAGTGACACTAGTTGAATATTCTGCAAATGTATATTTGTTTGATTGCTACCGCAAGTTTAAATGCTATTGCAATTCATTTGAAGTAGTAATCCTATTGAATAAATTATATATATATACATATACATTTAAATAATAGCTTTCTCTCGTCTCATCTAAAATATTAATATTTGCTTAGACAAATTTGATTGAAATTTTTGCTGTAAAAGTTTTTACTTTTAAAGTTAGTGTATTTGAAATTATTTCCTTGTACAGGTAAGTTTTGATTTTAAAAAGGTGATAAAAAGAGGAAATTAAAAACAAAAAAAAAGTATTATTTATATTTTCGTATAAGAACTTTTTATATCCTACATGTTCTAGAAGTCCATTTGATTGTTTCGATTTAAGCTTGTCCGTGCGTCAGTTCATTTGGCCTCTGTTCTTGTATGTTTGTATACAACCACACACATAAATCACAGCGTTTTTAAATATATTTCTATGATATTTCATATACTGGCACTTCTTGCCTTAAGCACAAATCGTTTTATTGAGACCATTTGATGTGAAATGTTCCAATTTTGAGGTCACTATATGATAAAGTTTTTCTCGATAAAGATCACAGAAAATTAAGATATTGAAAAATTTGAATTCAAACGGCATTTAATTCCACTCTATTTTGTTAATTTTAGACCAGCTCGCCATATTTTTTGGATCCATTTTCAAAATGGCTAAGATATTTTCTAAAATACATTATTATGGCACATACACATTCATAATGATGGAATTTTATGAAGAAAATCAACAAGGACGGATGGACAGATCATGACGTGTTACGCATTTAACTGGTTAATGTACAAGATAGAACAAAAATTGGTGCAGTTTGATTGCCCAACTTGTTGCCCAAGTTGTTCGCTTTGTATTTAGTAAACAATATACTTTTCATATGTGAATATACTTAAGTTTTCTCATTCACTATATTGGGCTGGATGAAAAATGCGCGATTTATTTATTGTATAATACGCGACTGATAATGGGAGATGATAGAGTTGAGAGGATATCCGATATTCATGGCAATGCTATTAAGCTTTAGATAGATGCATGGAATGGTTTTCAAGCAAAATAAAATTCTTTCTTATCAAAATTATACGCATGAAGATTATGATTGATAATCATTTTTTTATTTCTCATCATTTATAAAACTAATCTTTAAAGTAAGTCACTGACAATTTTCAAAGGTAGTTTTATACTTGTTTCAACGGGATTGAATAGGATTGAAATTAGAATCGAAAGAAAAAAATGTTCTTTTATTGAAAGTCTCATAAATGGCGTTGCTTTATATTTCGGACACGTTCTTTACGTGAATGGAGACTTTTTCTAAAATTTGTAAAGGTACGATCCATCGATTGGGGGAAAAAACTATAATCGATTGCTTTGTGTTGATTACTCCAACTGTTGTTCAACGGCAGCATATGAAATTCGTGTAGGAAGACAAATTCATTTTCGGAGACTATTCACCGAAAGTCGGTTTTTTTTTTTTTGGGACGTCGTCATAAGAATGAAAGGCGTTTTGAGGAAATTGAAAAGTTTTCGATAGCAATTACACAGAGTAACATCGGATGCAAATGAAAAGGATTTTCAATGATTCCTGGATGAGTTTTGCTAATATATTTTTTTTTGGTTTTTGCGGATATCACCTGTACCTGTAACACGGTGATGATTAGAAAAAAGTAGTATTGCGTCGATGTTTACTTCGTTTTTGCACTTTAATTGTTGACAGTGTTTTTTATTGAGGGTTTGGTTTCATTGTAAAAATTCTGCTAATATACTACGTCCTTCCGATTACACCAAGCGCGGAGAAGTTGCTTGTAATTATCGATGTTCGATTTCGCTATGGGTATGGTAGACTGGTCGAGTTTTAACCATAGCTTATTACACTATTGTAGTGCGTTTATTTATCATCGTTGACAGCAATTGACGATATTTAGCAGGAGTTGCTCGAATCGTATAAAGAGAGCTTGTAGCTTTTTCCGATGCTATCGCTATTAGGCAAATAAAATTCAATATTCAAAGCTATATATATATATATATATGTACAAACATATTTCGGAAAATTTATATACAGTCGCCCAATATAGTCGACATACAGTATCGAAAGTTGGGGTTTCCCTTGTTGAAAATTACGTTTTACGGATTGAGGATCAAAAAATATGAAAATATATATACGAAAACCAGTATTAACACTAAATACCGTTAATTAAAGATGTTTTTCATTTTATCGAATCTTCTTGTGATATGTTTTTGGCTGTATGGAGACTTTTCTGTGTTTTTTTACGCCATTAAAGTATATCTTTGGCATATAATTTTAAAAAGAAAATCTCGGAGTTTTATTTAATTTAAATCTTTCGTGCGTTTTTTGACCCTCAACCCATAAATGCAATTTTGGATAACAGAAGCCTGAATTTTCGGTACTATATGTAGACTTTATTGGGTTACTATATGTACTATGGTGTAAAACTTGCAGAGGATAGTTTCACTGGCGGAGACGGTGACAAAATTATCCAATTATCCAACGATTAATGTCAGTACTACGTGTAGTCAAGTCATTCACTGAAAATCTGTTAGAATTAATGCACAATCAATCAATCCTGTTTCCATAAAAAAAAAAGTTGTTGCTAAAATCGAAATAAAAATCACTGAAACAAGCATGACCCAAGAACGTCTTGAGATACAACCTCATGTCGCTATACCGATCGATTTTCTGAATCTATTCTATTTAAGTCTGTCTGTCCGCATACTTTTGTATTCGAGTTGTAGCATTCAATCTGTAAGATTTCTGTATGAAGACGGACTGTACAAATGATCTCATCCCAGTCATTTTCTTCTTAAGTCTTCATACTTAAGCTAAAATGCACGCGTCAGTATATCAAATTTCATCAAAATATCTCGAGTATGGATTATGATAGACAGATGAAAAAACGTGCGTAAATAAATTCAGGAAATGGTTCAGAATCGGTTGATGTAATAAAAGATGGACGCACGGAGTGATTATCAACCAATTTTTAAAATAAAACCTTCTTTTGTCTTGCGAACACCGTGTCTTCTAAAGGATGAAAGATAGCTACTTAGGAGCACAGACTTGGTTTTATTTTCTTGAATTTTGTTTTTTTTTTTTAAAGAAAAGTTAACAGTTAAAGTTAAGTAAATAAAAATAAAATACAAGTTAACAAAATAATTGTTTTATTTAATATTACTTCTCTTTGTCTTTGACATCTCAAGCCCCTAAAAAATTAGGTCAAATATTTTGAAGTGAAATAGATCCTGAGGTTATTTGTCGAGAGATTTTGCAAATGACAATTTTTTTTCCATCTAAAGAGTTTTTCTAAAGGGATGGGGAAGCAAAAATGGTCCGATTCAATTCATGTGTTGGTGCTTATTTTTGCCTGTTTTAATTGTTAAATAGGCAAAATTGCAGCGCTGTTCATCCTGCGACCGGAACGACATTTTTATGTCCGTCTCCGATGAATCAGGGGTATATTCATTTTGTCAAAACGTTTGCAACGACTAGAAGGAAACTTCAGAGATCCCACAAAGGGCATGTATTCTTGATCAGTACCAAATTCAAAATCGATTTAACCATGTCCGTCCATCAGTCCATCAGTGTAATGTCTGTTGTAAATATTCTCCTGGCCGCAAAAATCAAGCTATCAACTTCAAATTTGGCAAAAACATTGGAATTTCTTGTACCAAGGTTGGCATTGAAAATGGGCCAAATCGGTTGAAGAGCACGTCTACAACATCACGTAAGCTGAGAACACTTCTGTTTTTTCCAAAGGAATACATTTTTTTTTTTTTCTCATAAACTATAACAGAATGAATATAAATGAATGTATATTCTATGGACGTTATGTGTAGTAACTGTGCTGAAATGGAGAAAATTGACCATGCCTGCACTATATTAAAATATATCAAAATTTACTACCTTTTTTAAGGCGTAGAAAGAAACTTCAAAACTAAAGTATAGAAATTCGCGGTCAGTTTCACATTTGAAATGAACCTAAAGCTGTCCGTCTGTGCGTTTTTCGATTTGTTTACCTGCACGGTCAACATTCTACCGTTAGCGAAAATGCAGATATCGTCTGTAAATTCGTACAAGACGCGCCTATGCGATAAAAATTTTTATTTATTGAAAATGGAAAAAATCAGCCGCGCCCATTCCATATTATCGAGAATGAAAATGTACTTCTTTTATTTTTTTTATGTGATATAGGATAACGGTGATGGATAGAAAAGATTCGGTCATGACCGAATATAATTTTCTTACTTAATAATATTTAATTCTTTAAAGTTTAGAAAAAAGTGTTAGTTAGAGGTCTCTACACTCGGTTCGAATAAAACATTTGCCTTACGAGGCAGACGATTGTTTTATAGAAATTTAACTTTACATCGCTTTCCAGTTGGCAATATCAAGAGGCATTCCTCGTTCATGTGTTTATTCTGCGCCACACTATCGCACAAAATCAATTGAGCGGTATTAAGTCTTATCTTCTTCTTTTATTTTTTGGCTCATTAGAAACGCGAGTGTGAGTTGGTTGCTTTCAAAGCTCAGAATTTCGATCAGTTCTGTTATGGGGTTTCATTTGCTTTTGCTTCACATGCGTACCGGTACAAATACGAAAATTTTAAATGTAATGCTTTAATAATAAATGATTTTGCACTTTACTTGCTTTATTAGTTTATGGTAGTTATGCGTTGTTTACCTTTACAAACATACAAAAAAACATAATCAAATATTAAATGTAAAGCCTTGCAATTTCAATGTTGAAAATTGTACTCAGTGTTGTAAAGTTTTTTGTCTTAATTGAGCTCTATCTTGTAACCCTTTAAGCGAGAATAGAAGTTAATAACGGTATAAAGAGTGTGTAAAAATTCGATTGCAGGGGCGTGAGGGGGAATGCGGTTGCAATGCGCCTTATAAACGCCAAGTTAATTGGATGAAAATCATTACAAGCTAAGTGTAAGTTAGTCAACTTTTGAAATGAGGAGTTGCGAGTAAACTTGCATATGTATGGGTTACAATTTTATTGCTAAATTTTAATAGCAGTAACCAATTAGGTTTACAATTGTAAACTTTAAGGTTTTTACATTAACGGCGCCAAATGCAGAAAAGAAGGTAAGGATGCTGGGCGATTGCCTCTATCGCACCGGCGCACGAGTTCATATGTAAACAAACTGTTGCTTCTCGGCTATTTTACATTTCGTTCTACTTACGTTCAATATGCAACATGTACGTAAATAAATTTGTCTAAATGTGTACATATTTGTTTAAATTGAGCGAATAACAGTCAACAAGTTATGTTGTTCCAGTTTTGTCAAGGTGAAATTTATTCGCAGTGCTCTTGTCTCCTTAAAATTTTTTTAGAACACATCGAGAAGAGGAGGAAAAATAGCGCAAAATATTTATTATTTACTTGAAAAGATACAACAAAGGCATTATATATACGATTTCGTATCATATTCGAATCTCCGATACTCATCATTTTTCTTTTCTTTTTTTTTCTTAAACGCTATAGTATAAGTCCATGCATTCCATTTGCTTACTATAAAAAGCAATATATGTTATAGCCATGACCTATAAGTGAACATGAAATATTTGAAGGACACATGTAACATAACAAGAGAAACATTATTATTGTTATTAAGTGTGTAGATTTTCGCATTTATGCTGCAGATCAGATCGATTTAAAAGTTGATTAAACCGCATTCTCTCACCGCTTTGTCTTTGCAATCATCACAGGCATAAAAGCAACTAATTACTTTTGAAGGGCAAATTAACATAACTACCCGATAACAAAGCCATTTACAAGCAATAGCATATAGGAAGAAATATTATTATTATATAAGTGATGTATTTCCAACTTTCATATATTCGATCATTGCGGATGTAATGTATCTATGGATGACCGATAAGGCTTAGGTCGACGGTAACGAAAAGGAAGAAATTCAAATTTTGCTGTTCTTGTTAGGCAAAACTATGCAATCGTAATGTAACGTAACTGACAAGCACTTATTTTGTCTAAATGTACGTATAGGAGCCGCTATTATTTTGATAGTGGGCAAGTCAATTATTTGCTATTTTGAGATATTTAAACGTTTGCATTTCAATAGATTTTAAAAATATTGATTACCACTGATAGGAAGTTGTTCTTACATACATAAATGGACTTATCTCACTTTCAAAATTAGTGAAGCGATTAATTTTGGGATAATATTTCAGTTGCATCCGCGTTTGTCTCTTTGTTTTTTTATCCAGATTGCATGGTCGTATGTAACACGCCGAAGGGCTTAAGATGGACCCAGCTTTTATTACACCAATCGATTCACAATCATAATTTCAATTGATCTAAGCCTGTCTGTCCGTTTGTCTATGTAAATTGAACACAATTAACATAAACTACAGGTCGCAATTCCTGAGATATGTTGATAAAATTTGGTAGAGTGACATTTTTGGACCCAAGCGCAAACGCTATTGAAAACGTTTCGGATCGGTTTACATTTTCGATCTCTCTCCATATAACGCCCTATTCTAAAAAGTCGTTATCTGGAAATAAATTGTAATTTTCAAAATCTTTCGGCAAAGGTGGCTAAGTAATAGTATTGCGGCATTCTAAATTGGTGTGAAAACTTTGTACAGGTTGGGGCAATTTTTGAACCTCCTTTTATATAATGAAAACTGAAGCTCATGCCACATGGAATTTCCAATGCTTCACGATGAAAATTGTCTTATAATAGTTATTTAATATAAAAAAATTAACTGTACTAAATTTGGGCCATCCCGGGCTATTTTTTGGGTCCTACTCTAATAAGAATTTTCACGAAAATCTAAGTTTTAATATGTTGTGATGAAAATTGATCCATAATAGTAATTTCATATAAAAATGAACTCCACAAAATGTAGACCATCTACGCATATTTTCGGATCCTGCCCTATGTAAGTATAAAACTTACATTAGATTAAGTTCCGTTTTGGGCCCGCTTTGTGTTAGACAATGTGGTGTAGGGTATTTAATGGTCGGTCTTGCCCGAATATAATGTTCTTACTTTTTTAAATAATAAAAACAAAATGTTATTTAGTTTTTCATAAATTTTATTCATTTAGTAAAAATTTTATAGTAATACTGGGAGATGCCGCTATAGTTTGGTCAAACTGTACATCCTGGTAATAAAAATTTGTAGTCAATGACATTAATTTCATTTCGTTGATATAACACCGAACAGTTTGCAAATATTAACTACATTATTATGAAAATTGTGGCAATCTTGATTCGATATATGCCGACATACGTCTTCCTCTTATATTATATGCAATTGATAATAGTATTTTACTATTAGTTTAAGATAAGATAGAAAGTCTTCTTAAAAAGTGTTTCTTGAGATTATTTACAGCCAAATCTCTATCTTCTTGCGAAGATTTTCTTGCCAATTCGGCATTTATCAAGTGGATTTCAAGTGAATGATGATCCATCTCTTCCATCGCTTAATTAATAGAGAATCTTAATAATTTTTGACTAAAAAGATCAAGATATTAAGTTCTATCTATAATTACCATTATTTGAATTTTTTTTTAGAAAATTGACTTGCTCCACTTTTTAAATTAAACAGCACATTCATATTCACATTTATATATATATATATATATGTATATGTGTAGGATCTCTCATCAGTATAGTTGTGTGGTGCAAAAATTTAACAATCTAATACACTCTCCATGATGTGTATATAAATTCAATGACAAGGACTTCGCAGTGAACGCAGACACGAGTAATAGTATACGAGTAAAAACAAACGATTTTCCCACACACTTACGTGTATATTTTAGCATAAATGATTTTTGTACTAAAAGGTGTTGCAGACTACAGAACTGTTGCTTCTCGTTTCAGTTTAATTTTGTAGCTCATCGTAAGTGTACGTTTCCGGTGGAAAGTGCTTTATTTGAAAGACATTATAGTGATACATATAAATATATATATATATATATATATATATATATATATATATTTATTAAATATATATATATACATATTTATATACACATGTATATATATATATATATATATATATATATATATGTATATATCCAACTATCCATCCAAATATATATGAGAATATTTACAATAGGTTTATGATATACCAGTGTATGCATATCAGTTATATATTACATATAAAGGTATTTCGCTATAATCTTTTAAAACAAGATTTCGTCTTATATTAATACATTAAATCGAAAAGTATTATACACAGGCATATATATGCACATGCAATGTACATATAGTCTGCTATATTGTTTAAAATGTTTTTTTTTTTTTTTTTTTTTTTTTTTTTTTTTTTTTTTTTTCTTTAAAAAAAA
>CCAG010020164.1:0-69024 GCA_001077435.1 Glossina morsitans morsitans | reverse complement strand
TTTTTTTTTTTTTTTTTTTTTTTTTGCTTTCTCTAAGCGATTGATGTTTTTGCGTTGTGTTGTTTAATGGGATTCATTTGAAAGGGTAATACTATTCTGTAAATATCTATTTTACAATTTTTTATTTTTTTTTTTTTTGCATCTTAAATAATTCTTTAATTACTTAAAAATGATATTTAAGACTTTGCATTCCTAATTATTTCTTTTTTTTTTTTACTTATTGCTAACTAACTCCTTAAGCATTTCATATATAAAAACGAGAAATTATCTAAAAAAGGTGACGTATGACAAATGCTTCCATTTTGTTTTTTCAAAGAAAAAGAAACAACTAATGTTGCTTGTAATGTGGCCTAGGAGTTAATGTATGAAACACAATGGCGAGTCATATTCGACATGGAAGTGCAATGGATTGAAAGCTTTTATTGATGAAAATTCTTTATTTAAGCCGTTCAAGCATTCCTTTTTGTGGTGAAAGTCACGACTAAACACTTTTTAATTGTGTTTTTTCTCGCAACTAATCTTTTTGAATAGACTGCATCCCTAGAGAATCTCAAGTTCGAATCGACTTGAAATTTTATCTGTGACCGTAGGTTCATAGTATGTAATAGTAACAATCTCTAGTAAAATACATATTATTATACGCTACACCGCTCGGGTAACGGGGTAACACCCGGAAGAGGAACTTAAGATAGCGTCCCCATCTTATTATACCGTTCATATTCACAATCATTTTTTGAATCGATCTAAGCCTGTCTGTCCGTCTGCGGGCTTTTCATATAAATTTGTGTTCAAGCTACAGATCGCAATTGTGGAGATATTTCGTTGAAATTTGATGCAGTAACGTGTCTTGGCTCAAGCGTGAAGGCTACTGAAAATGTTTCGGTTTGGTACACTTTTCCGAACACTGCTCTAATAACCCTTCAGTTTGAAAAGGCCAGTGTAAGATATTTAACGGTTCACCGTGGCCCATTATAGAACTTTTACTTGTTTTTTCTATTTCTAGTTTTAAAAAAAAATGTTCATAAATTCTTTTCATCAAATTTTGTTTACACTACTTCCTTACTCCATGTTTAATTTTCTTTAAAAAAGATAAACTAGCATTTACGGAATTAAATTTTTGTTTTTTTTTTTTTTTTTTTTTTGAGGAAAAATAAAAACTTTAGAAAGCGTTAATTTCCTAAATTCATTAAAAATTTTTATAAATCTTTTCTTTGCAAACTTTAATCGTTTACAGATTACACCGATTACATTAACTAAATTCAATTTTACTTATGCTGTGTAAATTCGATTTTTATATATTTATTTTTATATATGCTAAACTTTGTAAAAAAAAAAAAATTTGATGCTATTGAGTTAATTAATATTTTTTAAAGTAATTTAAAACATGGAATTTTCATTTTTTTCTAAAAATTTTGTAGTTAATAAAATTAGAAATTTTATTACAGTCGGCATTAAGATACAAAATAAATTTTGTTACGCTTGCCGGCCGAACTGGTGGGGTTTAGTTCACTATGAGCTTTTTATTGACTTTACTTTACAGTTTATGGCTAACAATAAAAACACAACAAAATAATTGCCAGTTATATATGACCTGCAATATTTTAACTTTCTTGCATTAGTACGAAGAAAGTTGGTATTTGCAGATCTTCAGGCATTCAGATGCATTTCGATTCCGATTTATATAATGAGCCTTTGCAGTTTATTTTAGTTACCATCTCCTCGCTTTACAAGTGCAGCCACATAAAATCTTGTCTTATTTACGATAAGGCTTCGGGTTTAGGTTATACGCAATGAGTGCGCACACGTGGAGATAACGTTTTCACTTTTAACTTAAACACATCGAAAGCAATGAAAGCAAGCATCTCGTGCAAGTAAGAAAAGATTTAATGCGGGCGATTAAATCTAGCCAGATCTTAATGTATGCTGATGATGTGAAACTGTTTTCTTCTTTTTCCTTAGAATCGCAATCACATCAGCTTCAAACTGACCTAAATAAATTGGTGGGATGGTGCTCTTCAAATTATATGACACTCAACCTAAATAAATGTAAGAAGCTTTCTTTCTCTAGAAGGAAGTCATTCATAACCCATTACTTTATAGATTCGCACAAGTTGGAGGACGTTGAGTCGTTCACAGACCTAGGCGTCCTCTTTGACCGTAGGTTACGTTTCAATTTGCACGTTGAGTTCTCGATAAGCAAAGCTAGGTCCACTCTTGGTTTCATCAAGAGGTGGTCCAAAGAGCTAGATGATCCGTATATTACCAAGAGGCTGTATACGTGTTTGGTTAGGCCTATACTTGAGTACGCTTCTATTGTGTGGTCTCCCTCGTACAGGTGCTATGTAGACTCAATTGAATCTATTCAAAAGCAATTCCTGTTGCTTGCTCTTAGGAAATTGGGTTGGGATCCGTCCGCTTCTCTTCCCGCCTATGAAAATAGGTTGCTTCTTTTGTCCTTACCATCTCTTGAAAAACGTAGATTTGTTCTAGGCGTTTGCTTCGCAATCAAAGTAATAAACGGCGCTATTGACTCGCCGTCATTACTTGGAAAAATAAGTTTTAATGTTCCTAACCGCTTCTCTAGGCATTTTACCTTGGTTAAGGTTAGTCATTGCAAATATAATTATGAGCTGTTTAACCCGCTCAGAGTTGTTTGCAAGAACCTAAATAACGTCTATCACCTTTTTTCATTATCGGACACTTTAAAGTCCATTAAAGCAACATTGCTTAATACACGAGATTTGCCAATGTCGTACTTAAACTAGCTCTTAATCCTAAAAACTCACTACGATTCGAAAATTAATTGTTTTTAACTATTATCGGTTGCCAAGCTTATGCATGTTTGCGATGGCTTAGGGGTTCATTTGCAACGAGGTTCTGTACCGGTTGTGGGTGTGGCTCTGTGCTAATTGTGTACATGCTTTTTTTTCTTTTTCTTTTTTTCTTTTTTTCCTTTTATTTGTTTTATTGAATTTATACTAAGTTTTTTAATAATAATTAATTTAAGATTTACTTTAAGAGTCAATTGAACTCGACTGTCGTTTGTTTTAGTTGAGTTTCTGTATAAGTGGAATAAATAAATAAATAAATAAATAAATAAACACTCTAAAATCCGAAATGAACAATTCAATATAATTTGACAATTGTCTTTTGAAATTTCTCTCGCCTGGCAAGCGTCTAATCCGATGCATTTGGATTTTTGCACCTAACTGTCAAGATTTAATGCTTGAATTTTTTGAGTATTTTACGCTTTTGCAGCGACCTTGCCATTGATTAGATGATTTTTTTCCTTCCTGCCTTCCTTCTTTATTGGTCTCTTGTTTACTTTCCTGGTGGTGTTCTTTCCATCGCTCCTTAATAAACCTTTCATTTAATGAAAGCTATATGACTTCTAACGCCTTAAGTGATTTCTATTTTATGTTTGGAGTTGTTTTATAGCGCCTTCTTCGAAGCGGAGGCAGGAAATGTTAGAGGAGAGCATAATAGATGCATGTGCGTTGCTTGCGTTCGTTTTTACTTGACTATTGTTTTGACCAAAGTACTATTCTTGAAGTGAAGATGTTGGCAAATCCGTCCCTTGACTTTGTCAAAAATTTCGCCTTTCACGTGAATTGTTAGGAATGACAATTTTAAACATATTGATTAAACTATGCGACGAAACCGAAGTGAACAGATTTTACTTGTCTACGGATGAATCTTTGGCTAACCAATACTTTAAAATTTTCGCACTTCTGTCAGATCGTCACCGTATTACGCGAATAGGGTATATGCCCTGAGTGCTTGGTTATATAAAAACCAGTATGAAAGTTATATTCGGTTGGGGCCGAATCTCGCATACTCACCATCACTGAAATCTTTCGCGCTCCATGCTTTCCTTATTTACATATAATGTCATAAAAAAGGGATTGTGTTGTTAAGAAAAGTTAATCTGCAATGTCGTGATGTCCGCCACAATTAAACTAGAATTAACACACTTACCTTGTCGCCTTCTACTCTCCCGGTTCTTTTATGTAATACCCTCGTATCGATGGTATTATTACGAAAAAATTAATGCACCAGGTCGTGGTATCTTACATTTGTGTCGACGATTTATGTTCAATTTTTGCACATAAATGGTACAGTTTTTCGCAAAGTGAATGTGGAAAATGTCTGCCTTCTAATTTTTATAATTTCTTAGCAAATCATTAGCAAAAAGTCACAAATATTTGTTTAGGAAAACAGGGTTTCATTGAGTTTATAGTTCACTGCGGACTTGTGCTCCGACAAATTGGACTCGTTTTCAATGCCAACCTGCGAGCAAAGACTTTCAATGCTTCCGTCAGATTTGAAGTCGACATGTTCATATTTGCGAGCAGGAGAGTGTCAACAACAAATACCATACAGATTTACAGACGGACAGGCGGACAAACATGACTTAATCAATTCAGAATTGCATGCTAATCAAGAATATATATGCTTTATAGGGTCTCTGAAGCTTCCGGTTGGATGTTGCAAACATTATGACAGAATTTGTATATCCTCCATCTTTCAGTAGCGCATAAAATTTCCAAAGTATTTTGCTAATAGCCTTCGCGTGAGTTAATCATTTGCACATTCACTGTTCTAGCAATTTTCCTGCAGAATTTTATATTGTGCTCGCTAAGGTTGTTGGAATGTTTTAAATCTAATACGAATGTATATATATGCATATATACATATATATATATATGTAAGTCATATTTCGTTGCGTGTTATGGGCACGGTTGTCGGTGATCCAAATTTTCTATGGTTAATTTACTAAGGCCACATATCATAACATATTAAAAATTAGACCACCGTGATACTTAAAAGATTAATTTTTCATTAGGACCCTTATATGGGTCGGGATGCTAAAAACAGAACTTCGTGGTCGAAATTTTAAGGTGAGATTAATTGATTGATTTTCGTCAAATCATTATTACGAACGAATTTTTATGAAGAAGTACTGAAAATTCGTTTTTTTTTTACGATAAAAAGATTCAGTTTCCGTAGGAATGGTAACCGTTTCAAAATATTGCCCCATTCTATGCAACGCCCCAATACTATTGTCCCATTCTATAGAACACCGAAATACTATTATTAAGTGAAAAATTCTGTAAAGTATACCATTTTATCCTTGATCCAAATTTTGTCGAAATATCTGAACACGAAGAAGAGCTTATCGGTCGATTGGTATAAAAAAAAAGGTTTATCTCATGTCTTTTTCGGTAATATACCCTGCACCACAAGTGGCGAAGTAATTTCAATTACTTTTCGGTCTGAGTGGCCTAGGAATATGGCAAAGGATCTCGTCTAACAGCTCGATGATCGTAATTTCAAATCTCAAGTTCGATAGAGTTTTGAATAAAGCCTTAGGCAGCCTTCGGTGCTAGGGCTTTAAGGCTTTAGTTCTAGAATTTCTTTCTCTGATTAAATTCATGATAATAAAAATAGTAATAATAATAATAATAAAATAATAATAAAATCTCTTAAGAACATTATCTCACTGTGTCTGTGAGTATAAAATCTCCATCTATGGAATATCTCGGGATCCTTCTTGATAAAAATGCAAACTCTAGTTTGAGCAGATGTTTAAAGTTTAATTTTATTGCGGAAAGATTAAGCTAATATGGAGTATTTAAGTACTTAAGTAATTATTTAAAAATAATAAATGATTGCTTAATCCTACCTAATATTATAAATGCAAAGAAATGAATGAATATGCATGTCAAAGAAAACTACATGACAAGATGGGCCAATGCTTTCTTCAATGTACAAGCTAGTAGCAAAATCTCCGGGACTTTTATCTGTTTCTGTTATCCAAAATAATAGTAGCGCCGTTAATTAGCAGCCATACCTTTGACTACTTGTGCTTTTCGTCTCAGGTTTCTTGATACGATTTCACATTGTGTCAAATATTTACACAGCAAAAGCTTATGTTATACAAAATCTATCTTTTTAAGTGAATGTGTGTTATCTTACATATAACCAAGAGTGTATGTAAGAGAATATAACGAAATTTTTTATAATCAAAAAAAAAAAAAAAGGTTATTTTATAGAAATAATTTATCTTTATTTATATTTTGCATTCGAAAATGCGACATCTTGTCATTTACTTGTCGCTGTAATATACTATACGACATACATGGGCAAAGGAAAAACTATAAATAAAAACTTCCAATTCAAGTTAAATACTTATTTCGATATATTTATAAATTTTTAATACGGATTAGAGCACAGTGTTACCACATAATCGACAGGCGTATAAAATAATTTTACATAAAATAATTTTTTTTTTTTAAATATTCTGTTCAGAATTTGTATTCATTTTTCATACGCTGAACACAGTCGTGGAAGATAAACTTTTTATCTAGTATATTACTCGCGCGTATTTAAGCGTATTTAAGCTTGAATTCTTCTTTGGTTCCTCTTTCAAGAAAAAAAGACAACTTACGTGTTTATTGCATCCTTTAACATTTCAATAGCCAGGTTTTCCAATAAAACCGTTAGCCTGAGATGCTAGCGCAGAAGTTAAGACTTTACTCGTTCAATTTACTTCTCTGACTTAACCAATTATAATAACAATAATAATAGCAAGTAAGAAAATTAAAATCAGTTGGGACCGTATCTTTTATACCCATCACCGTTTACCCCAAAAAAAGACAAAAGAACAAAAGGGAACAAAATTTTTATGCTCTAGCAGTAGTGGGCGCTGCTGATTTTTTCTATTTTCAAAATGAAAGCTTATGTCGTATTAGGATGTGGGCATTGTAGACTTGTCCTTAGGTCAATTCCAAATTCTTTTGCCAATTTGTGGGCGACATCTCCATTTTCGGTAGCCACGAATGCTACAAAGTTGCACAAACAGACAGATGGACAGACGAACAGGCGGACATGTTTAGGTGCATTCCAAATTTGAAACTGGCCAACAATTTGTGTACTTTATGGGGTTTTTGAAGTTTGTTTCCGCGCTTAATAAAGTTATTGAAAAAAGATTTACAATTTGGTTGACTATAATATGGAGTAGGCGTGGTCAATTCTTTCCATTTATGCACAGATGCTGCAGCATCGCCCATAGAATATGTGTTCAAATTTTTGTACATTTATTTGCTATAGTTTATGAGTAATGAGCAACAAACGAATTTTTAATTCCTTTTGAAAAGCAGAGGTGTTGTCAGTTTGCGTGATACTGTCACTATGTACTTCGACCGATTTGGACCATTTGCAATACCAGCCTCCGTAGAACAACTTCAAATGTCTCTGTCAAATTTGAAGTCGACAGTTTTATTTTTGTGGCCAGGAGAATGTTTACAACAGACATTACACAGACGGGCTGGGTGATAGACGGACAGACGGAAAGAATATATATTAACTTTTTGAGGCTCTGAACGTTTTGAAAAAATGAATATACCTTTCATTCGTCGGTGGTGGGTAAATAAAGCAGAACTCTTTTATATCAAATAGGAATTGTGGGAGGCCCATTTTATCTTCCGCTTGTCTCATCTAGACAAACTGCTCTAAAGCCTATATTAAGTGCATTCAAGTGTTAAGAATCTCAAAACCATTCGCTATCTTCGAAAAATTGAATGTTAAGAATTAAATAGTCTCTGACAGACTTCCTAAGCTATTTCTTGCTAAACATTGTATTAAAACTTTACCTAAATCGTTCGACAAAAGGGGTGGACTATCAAATTTTATTTCATCTTAGAATTTAGATTTAATTTAATTTATTTATTTTCTCAATTTATTTTTATAATCAATTTGTTTTAATAATTATGCTTGCTTTTATAAACTAATTTTCATTGCATTTTCTTCTTTTCTTTGTATAGTATATATACATATACATATATATAGATACTATAGACTATAGTTTTACCTATATTCTCCTTATTTATTAGTCTTCTATTAATATCATACATTTTTTCTAATACACTGAAAACTCTCTGTTGTTGAAATGTCTTGAGATAACATTCAACAATTTGTCAATTGTTTATATTGCTTAAAATTGTTTAACCTGATCGAAGATAAAGTTTAATGTTTAAGTAAAACATTTATATCCGCCTGTGACCAAATCTTTTATACCCATCATATGTTTCTCTTCGAAGAAACACAAAAATACTAAAGATAACCAAACAAACAAAATAAAATTTTAATAATTCGAAACGTTAGGTGGGAGTGGCTGGATTTGCACACTTTTGTACAGATACTATAGAATATACTTTTATCTGTTGTAGCTTAATAGAGTAATGAGCTAAAGATGTAATTTTTTTTTTTTGTTTTTGAAAACAGACGTGTTTTCAGCTTATTTTGTACTGTGCACGTGCCCTTTGGATGGGTTTCGCCCATCTTTTTGCCACAACGTACCTGAAATAATTTTTAATATTTTTTGCCAAATCCGAAGTCGATGTTTTCCTTGTTGCGTTTAGAAGAATGTTTACCTCACACATTATATAGACGGGCAGATAGACGGACGGGCTTAAATCGATTTGGAATATGATGCTAATTAACGATATTTTAGATCTGCCAATAAATTCTCCGTACTTTTTTGAAACTTTAATAATTGAAATATTTACCATCGCTATCTAAGGTCTTTTACCTTTTATCGGATAGCTTACGGATGGATGCCTTCGCGGCCGAAACTCAGTGCTTTCGAGGCATTTTCGCAAATCTTCGACTTTGCGTAAATTGAACAATAGTTCCTGAGTTGTTTTTCCTGGAGGCGGACAGACATACGCAAATTTAATCTTTTTGAAAGCGAAAATTTTTTTCGCAAAATCTCGCAGCCTACTTTGCAACTGTTCCCTAACTTAGTGCATTTTCACTCAAGCCAATTTAAGCATTTGCGTAGCCTCATAGTTCAACTATTTTCCATTTCAATTCAGTTAAAAACGGAAACACTCGCAAAAAAGCATAACATAAAATGACAGCTTGCCAACATCTAAAAGTCATACCGTACAAACACCAATATCTAAGCTACGTAAACTCAATCATTTCGAAAGTAATAAACGCGTCAGGTATGCTTTATAAAGCAATCAATTTCAATACAGAGAATTTCTCTACACACCCCTTATATACTTTGAAGCTTACCTCTGGATACGTCTCTGCAAACGGTATAATCATTTTGTCAAAACGCAAAACCCAGAAGGAAGCGTCAGAGACTTGACAAAGTATGTATATTCTAGATCAGCATCAAACTCTGAATCGATTTAAGCATGCTCGTCTGTCCGTCTGTGTCATGTCTGTCTTCAAAATTTTCCTGGCCGCAAAAACGAAGCGACCGCCTTCAAACTTGGGAGAAACATTGGAAATTCTTGCACGCATGTTAGTAATGAAAATGGACCTCTTCGATCGAAGGACACGCCTACAGTAGTAAGTAAATTGAGAACACCTCTGTTTTTCAAAGGAAAAAATAAATTGGATAAATCTACAAAATAACCAAAACATACTCTATGGGCGATGTTATAGTACCTATACAAAAATGGGTACATTTGACCACGCCTACCACGCCAATGTTGTAGTTTATAAAAATTTAATTTAAGTTTATAACGTGCCGAAACAATCATCAAAAATACCCTAAAGAGTGTAAAATTTTGGAATGCCCATAAACATGTCCGTGTGTTCGTCTATCCATCTGTCTGTCTGTCTAACTGCGTAGTATCTATGGAAAATATTCTCTCGTCCGCAAAAATGAATATATCGCCTACAAATTTACAAAGGAATTTGAAAATGACTGCAAATCGGCCAAGGACACGCCTATACAACAAAAATTGTGAACAACTTTCAACACATACACGATATAAATATTGACTTCTTTCCCTTTTTTAAAGTGGTTTTTTCGGATAATGGCAACGAGTGTAAAAGATTCAGTCACTAGCGAATATACTTTTCCTACTTGTGTGGTATTGGACAGAATTTTAAGTTTCCAAAAATTGAACTTTCATGTAAGCGGCAAGACCGCTGAACTTCGTCTATACTCTTATGCAGACATACAACGCTTTAAATGTAAAATTTAACATCAAAGCATGAATTGATATGAATCTCACTGTTTACTAACTTATTTTTATCATGACATTCCGTGATCATTGCAATGATATAAATAAATACGCGTAATAAAATGAACAAATGAACAAAAACTTTCTACATACACTTTATACGCGCTAGATATGTGCGATGCTGTTCGATCACGCTTTTTAAATATCGTTTTGCTTTGATGCTTTCAAAGCATATTTTCGTTGGGAGATAGTAGGTCGGAGGAATTGTCCGATTCGCATATGTTTAATTGGTGTAAATAGTTTAAGACGTTTGGACGTACACTGCTCGGTTGGTTTTCATATTAATGTAATATTAAATCTATACATTATGAGTCATATACCGCCTTTCGAGCGTCTTTTTTGTAGCCTGCGCTTTTCAAATGATTCCAAACTGTTCCGAAAGTCCCCTAGTCCTGACAGCTTAGGTGCCGGTTTTGCTCCACCAGTTGCAAAATTTCAACGACTTTTTCGACCAGATCAAAATGCATCTTTGTCTTCGAAATTTTGGAAACGGAATCGGGCACACTACTCCTGGACTCTTCGTTCACACACAGCATTCTCACAGCGTATATTTCACAAAGTTGTTGGCATTTGTTTGCATGTTTTACCTTTTCTGCAGTAAAAAACGCAGCACATAGCGTATTTCTTCATTTCAGTTTTTACCCGAGCAAATAATTAGAAAACTATCTGCACAAAAAATGTAAGCTTAAATGTCATCTTTTAAGCTCATGTTCGTTTAAGACAATCGTATGAGTGGTGCCCGATATATTGGTATTAACACCATCCCGCGGAAAAGACCGCAAAGACTTTTTATGCATAACTACTACCTTTGTATATATATATTGACCTTTCACATTTTCCCTGAAAGATTACGAGTGTAAAGTCGTTACATTACTAATCCACATTATGGTACTTAGAAAATTTGATTCGTCACTTAATTCAACTAAAGCGTTTTCCTTTTCTAGTTTCGTTAACCATTCTAAGTTTTCCAAAATGTTATGGCTGAGCAAATAGAACGCTGCCATTAGAATGGAATAAAGTCATAAGTTTAGAAAACAATGATTTCGTCTTTTACTTCATTGTCATATGCCAGATGGATGGCATAGGTGCGTGTGTGCGTGTGTGCGTGTGTGTGTGTGTTGGTCCTGTTTCGTTCTTCAATTAAAATGTTTAGAACTGCATTTTCTGACATTGCTTAAGGTGCCGTTTCTATTTATTTGGGAAATCCTGACTTTAAGGTAAGCGTATATAAACTCACTGGCCAATTACGTATGTCAACGTCCCAAGGCGTATGTATGACATATATAAGCTTTTATGAGAATGTTTGCTTTAATGCATGCAATTTTTTGCAAAAAAAAAAAAATTTTTTTTTTCCAATTATTTTACTTAAAGTGTTACGCGCATAAGCAACTCACATTCAGTTCGTTAGCAATTTTTATTGCACTACTTTGCATAAGTAAATGTTCGGAAAAATATTTGATTACGCTTTTAAAGACAACAAACTAATGGAACCATAACGTTACCACTTAGGGTGAAAAGTATGAATATTTAAAAAAAAATTTCTTCACATATGACAAACGCTTGCATTTGATTTTGATGATGTTAAGCTGTAAAACTGCTTGAAAGGACAGTGACAAAGGAGGTAATCATCTGCTGTAGAAGAGTGCCCACTGTTACTTGCTTATCTAAGGAACTATTTATTTTTTCTTTTTTTTAATATGGAAGTAAAGGTAATAAAAAGTATTATAGTCGGGCAACGCCCTACACCACATTGCCTAATAGAATTTTCATTTTTGCATGAAATTACTGCCATGGGGCAATTTTCATCATCACATGTTAAAATTTCGAATTTTTGCCCTACAAAGGATCGAAGTCCTTATTTGGTTAGGATCCAAAAAATAGGCCGAGATGGTCCAAATTTGGGACAGTTAATTTTTTATCTTGAATTACTATTATGATCTCATTTTCATTATGAACCATTGAAAATTAGACCTTCAGTTTTCGTCATTTGAAAGGGGATTCGAAAAATTGCTCCAGCAGCTTGTAAGTTTTCGTACCAACTTAGAATGTCGAAATACTATTACTTAGCCACGTTTGCTGAGACATTTTGCAAATCGATATTTTCTACCATATAACAACTTTTCAAAGTGCACCGATCCGAATCATTTTCAATCATGTTCGTTCTTGGGCCAAGATACGTTTGTGTACCAACTTTCATCAAAATACTTCCAAAAATTACGATGTGCAGCTTAAACACAAGCCAACATGGACAGACATCAGACGGACAGACAGGCTTAGATCGATTTAGAAAAGGATTCTGAATCGGCCGGTATAATAAAAGGTGGGTCTATCTTAAGCCCTTTCACAAGTGGTGTGTGGGGTAAAAACAAAAGTCAGGAAAGTAATTATTACGTATATACTGAAGCATTGCAAACGAAAAACTATTTTTGAAAAATGTTAAAAAATCGCGATACATTTTTAATTTAAAGGACTCTGCTGCCCGTAAAGTGTTGGTAAACTTAAATATAAAAAAAAAAAAAAACAGCCTATTACTTCATGGGCCAATAGCTAATCAATTGAGTGGGGAATTTCAAAAATATTGATTTTTGTGTGATTGGCGAACGCTTGCTTTGAAACGTTCAATTTTCGACCATAAAAACTCATATATTGTTAATCAACAATATTTAAAGCAGCTTATCACAGATTATATGCTAGAAGGCGCCATTTTTACCATCTCTACCAAAAAGAGAGAACCGCATGTCGTATACTTTACGTGTAGCAGAGTGACGAATGAAACGGAAGAAAAATGTCATAATTCTATAAACAAATTTGTATTGTAATTAATCTCATAATTTTCATCGCTTTCTTACTCGGCAGAAACATTAACTCATTTCGAATCGTGCTCGACTGGTCGTCCCGATGATGATGGACGACAAACGTACTTTCGTTTGGAAATGTTATTAAATAAACTTTGTTCTTTTTTTTTTTGATACGCCCAGGCACTCAGATGTCTTTCAGTTCGCGGTCAGCAAGAAATGACAGAAGAGAAAGTACAAATTAGGGTGGCGGTGGCCGCAGCTTAACGGATGTATGGCCCAATCGATATGTGTTATATCTTTACCGACTGAACGCTCACTATTGCTCATGCGAAAGTATGCTCGACCGCACTGACATTTCACTCCGCGAAACCTAACTTAATAGTCGCGATACTTACCTACTCGGCTACTCACGCGGATCTAAAAGTTATCTCCTAACTTTCCAATAGGAATTCTTTTGACACTGACACCTGTTTTTCCGATAGTTTGAGATAAATCCCATAATTTCAAGGAAAAAAATTTTTGCAGATAATGAAATTTTTTTACATATTCTCGAAGGCTTAAAGCATCCATTGAGGCAATAAAAATTTCGATCTTATGAAAAATTTATATTGGCTTTCTACCCGATTAGAGGGCATTGTTTGTTTGTCCGCGGGGAGCAATGTTTCATATATTAACAAAAAAACACAATCCATCGTCTGTAACGGTCGAATCAGCAGCATTTTTGCAAAACAGTGATCCAATTATATCGCCAGCGCAAAAATCACATTAAATATTCAATCGTTGCAATTGGCGAGATTATTCGACTAGTTGTCTGGAGTTTTTGGGGCGTAAAATGCGATTATGTAACCATTGAGATAAAAAGAAATCTCTAACCTTTCAGCAAAATTGGGTTTAAAAAATCATAATCTTGCTCATGCATCAACAATTATATATAGGATATAATTATAATATATAATTGTATATATATATGTATATATATATACATATATATATGTATATATGTATATATGTATATATATATATGTATGTATATATGTATATATATATATATATAATTACTGCTACTAACTATTTGTCCGCTGACATTTTAACTAAGCATGCTATATGTCCGGTCAGAGGGATTATTCACATAATCGTTCCTACTCTTCTAGTTTTGATAGTCATTGCTGGGATCGATTATTATTATCTTCGAAGTCATCTTGACTTTGCCAATGTAGTGATAACGTAACTTTTTTTCTCGATAATCTTGATTGTTAACGGATCCTCATCCTCCGATGTTACTTTCCTTTCGTTATTCATCAAAACTACTTTTCAGTATCATATCTATTACATAATGCGTTGATAAAAACTAGTCATTGTTGTCTAAAGAGAATTTTGAGATTTGTATTTATCTAGTGTCGAATTTCCATGCATCTTCGGTACGGGTTCGGCTCACTGCAAGTACATATTTTATATGTCATTTCCATTAGTCTTTAATGTTGATGTCGAAGTTTTTGCCTTGGAGTGACAACCGAACAATTCTGTACATCAGTCCATTCTTTCATGTGATAATGTTGACGGCAGTCCGCAATATCGACTAATTTCTTATCGTGGGTGTCTAGTATTTGAATCTTTCTCATATTTTAAATTTCATGTGCCTTTCGTCATAAATCTGCCATATTAGGCAAACAATCGTCAATTGTCGTTTCCTTACGGTGATAATATGTCTGTTAAACCAATCGTATTATTATCAGCGTGTACTTATTGCTGTCTGGTACTCTGATCATACCCGGTTAGGACTATGCAATATTCGCTTATTTTATTTCAATTATATGGAGACGGACGAAATGCGAGTCATAAAATAATAAGACTAATAAGAAAGTGTGCGAGCTTTACAGTATTCTCTCTTGTATAAGCCCACAGCAATGTATGCGAGACATATCTGTGATGGGGATAAATGGTTTAGTACTACATAAAACAAAAATTAAACAGGCAGAATTTATTTGTATGTCATAGCACCTGTTGGAGGCATGTATACAAAAACCTTTAACACGTATACGTTTATGGCCGGAAGGTTTTTAATTGAATATGTTTTCTCTGCTTAATCATCGCAATATGCACTTAAAATGCGTATTATGATTTAAAATTGTTGTTCTTATTGTTGTTGTTGTTGTTGTTGTTGTTGTTGTTATTTTAAATCGAAGCCTCCTTATGTGAGAAGAGAGTTTGAATGCACTTTAACTTGAACGAAACATGTTTTTAATTAAATTTTTCTTTCAGCCCAGTTACAAAATAGTTGGAAATAGTTATCTGGCTTAGAAATACACAACAACAGCATTATGCTTGATTATGCTGCATAAAGTTTTTGCTAAAATTTCAAATAACTAAAATGAATTCAGACAAAGGCAACTAAGCTGAGTTAAATTTAAAAGTACATCGTACAATTAAACGTTTTTTTTTTTGAATGAACTAAACGTTGAGGGAAAAATATTAAGCAACAGCATAAAACAATATTCCATTAACAGTTGCAATACTTAGATGTCAAAAGCAGTTATCTAAGCGGATTGTTGAGATTGCGTTTTTTGCTATACAAATTCGTTTGGCAAATCAAATCAATTTTCTGACCATAAATTGACAAAGGAACTTCTTCAAAATAGCGCTGCATTGGAAGAAATTAAAAGAGCATATTTTGTATCAACATCGACCACCTCATGTACAGGCTCAAGTTGAAAGGACGCAGCATCTGCAACAATATAATACAGCAACAGCAACGTCAACAGCATATCGATGCCAACAACAAAAAGAGCAACAAAACAATGCTGAACTATTGCAAAAACATTTAAAAAAGCCAACAACCGCAACTCTCACGCCTAAGCAGAACGCGGCAACAGTAAAATCAACAATATTGAATTCGGACATCAGAGGCTTTCCAACAAATAGAATATTTCAACAACAAGGTACGAACAAGATTAAGCATTAGCATCAAAGAATTCACTTAATCGCAATGCAAATGTGATCAGATTGAATGAAAATAGTGTTAGGGAAAAATTTTCCATTGGAATTAAGTATAGAAGTATATAAGCCTTCAAATCGGTTTTATTTCATTATTGTCAACTGGACGAGAGCAGAGCAACCATAAATATTGTGGATAGAGTTAATAAGATATATGTTCGATTAGATGTAAATTCTGTTTCAGCTATAATTTCTTTTTACCATTCAAACAATTGCATGCAATATTGCCAGCTTTTTTTAAACATATGTGACATTTTTATATACACGTATATACATATCTTGTCTTTATATTTTTAGAAGGAAAATTACTTGTATCTGTTATATAAAAATTGTAAATTTCAAGGTCGTAATGTGAACCTCTGAATTAACATACACGTGAACTATTAATTAACTATAAATACTATTGCGTTCAAACAATAAGAGGAATTTTTATTTTTCAAACATGCGAGTTTCGACTATTTTTATGTCCGACTGCTACAAATATCATTAACATTCGATAGAAATTCTATCATATATCATTCGCTTTGTTGGTTTATGAATTGGAGCTTCTTTTGTAATTGTATTGGAAATGGTTGTCAATGAGTTTTCAAAATGAATTAATTTATTGAACAAAGTATTCAATATTTAATTGATAATGTTAATAGAAAATGTTATGGTGAAGAGATAGTTCTAACAGTCAACAAAGGTCTTAAAGTGCCAGCAAAGCTGAACCAAGTTCAATTTCAAGTTCGACCACTAATAAGAGTAGCAATAATAATGGATGATTTCTTGATCAGCTATTGTTAGTTAGAGATCTTCGATTCGAGATCTTGCATGAGTAGAACGATTTGTAGTTCCCATCTCCGTTAGTGTCTTAGTGTTCCAAAACAAATAAATTTTTGGAAAAACAACTTCGTGTTAAAAGTGGTTAACGAGATACTGTACATGGGTGTTGATGATCGGAAATGCATAATCCTTAGCGATGAGATATAGATTTATGCGACTAAGAAGAATATTTTGTTCAAGATGAATCGAAATCGAAGAAATCGCTCTTACGCTAATTAAAAATCAGAGTTGTATTAACGTTGTTGACAAGAATTTCCCTTTACAGGATCGGAACAAGTAATAGATAATATTATCTAATAATAATAATAATAATAATTTTCAATTAATTAGGAGCCCCTTGCATTGGCCTGCATTCGTGAAAAATGCCCACACTCACGTCAAAACAGTTCATGATTTTTGCATTACATTAATGCGCCTTAAGTCACAAAAGACGCACAGAGATCATATTCACTTCATATGATCCCCTATTTTCATGGTTAAACGAATCGCTTCTTAGTGACCCTTTTGAGATGAGAGAAGCTATTAAATAGTGTGCTTTGTGTGAATGCTCTACCTGGAAAGACACCCTACTTTATAGGTTAAGACATTGAAAAGTAAAAAAAAAGGGGTTTATATAATTCTGATTAGTTTTACTTTTCGAGAGCCCACTATTTATGATATTTATATATAAACGTTTTCTGTACTTATGCACAATCGTATAGCGACGCAAGCAGTGAATGGATTCTCGGATAACGTGCGCATAGTAGAGGATGTACAAATATCAAGCGATGGTGTTATTAATAACGTTGATACTTTAGCGAATATAACCACATTAACAGCAACAAGAACAACAAAAACAACAACAGCAACAACTATACCTATGCAAACACGTATTTTTTTAAATTCACAAGCACAAGCCGGTTTCAATGATTTTAGTGGCAATGTCGGCGTTAGTAGTGGCAGCATTAACCCGACTAATATTATCATAGGTGGCAATAATTTAACGGGTGCGTCTAGTAGTGCCGCAATTAGCATCGGCAGTGGTAGCGGTGTTGGTGGTGGTGTTGGTGGTGGGGGTGGAATTGCTGTCGGACCTAAACGTCAAGGCAGTTTTTCCAATGTGTTTGCTAAGTTAATTGATGGTATGCCTGCCGGTACAATGTTTTCCAAATTTAAAAGCGCCAATATACCATCTGCCGCACCAAATGTCGCTGACACCAATCCCATTAAGCAGTACTTTGATATTGGTAAACAAATTGCTTGCGCCGGCCCAGAATTAGTATGGAAGATACACGAAGCTTTTCGAAAAAGTGATGGTAAGGTAGGTTGTCTTGTATGCGACAAAGGAAAAAAACAAATCGCCTAACAGTGTCTTATTATTCTTTCACCATCCAATAGGAATGTTCGATTTTTGTATTTGAAAAAAGGATCGCTGAAAAGTTGCATAAGCCACGACGTAAAGAAACTATAACGGAACTGTTAAAAACATCGGTTAAAACCTTAGAAAGATTTCGTCATCCTAAGGTATGTTAATAGTCTGTTTTTTTTTTTTTTTTTTTTTTTTTTTGTGGAACTCATTTAAAGGTTTGGCCATATGCACTTAATTAAGTAACACTGTCTTGCATTGGACATTGTCGTGATTGGAGAAATAGATTGATTTGAAAGGAAAACGCTTTAACTAAAAAAATGCAACCGAGGACCTCCTTCCACTTGCGTAAAAGCGTAATTTTTTTATTAATCTATTTTCAGATTTTACAAATACTACACACTGTCGAAGAGTCCGCTGACACTTTGGCCTTCGCGGCCGAACCAATTTATGCAAGTCTTGCTAATATCTTGGCCTTTCATGTAAGTTCCATATTCACATCTTATAGAGTATTTTCTCTATATATATTATACAATACTATGTATGTATTTATGTATCTTAACATTAACTTATTTTTGTAGTTAGTGGATTGGTTGGATGGTCATTACATAATGCCAAATTGTTTTCAGCTTAGTCAGAACTCTTCTTTAGAGACTCTATTAATAGAAGTATATTCGAATTACTCTTTTTTTGTGGCCTTGATATGAAAGCATATTTTCACTAATTAGTAGTTGTAGAGAACGATAGTGACCAGGGCACAAACGAGCCCATTTCCACCCTTGTGGAAAATTGTAATTTGTTTTAATCATCTCCTAGGCTTGTGGTGGCAATTGGATCCACTTGCTTAGGTTTAACATGCCGTTGTGCCGGCTCGAACAAGGAGAGTTGAAAGAGCACGGGGAGGAGAGAGAGAGAGAGAGAGAGATAGAGAGAGAGAAAAAGAGGCAGAAAGAGAGAGAAAGAGAGATTGTCTAGGTGTAAGGTGTAAGGCTGAGGGAACCATCAGGTATGGAAAAATATTACCAGTTTTTTCGTTATTCCTACACTCAGTTTTTCTTTTTATACCCTACGTCACTTGCAAAGCACAATGTATATTAAGTTGTGTTAAGTTATTATACTGATTGATTCAGAATCACTTTTTAAATAGATCTAAGCCTGTCTGTCCGTCTGAAGTTTGTCCATATAAATTTGTGTTCAAGTTGCTGGTCACAATTTTTAAGATATTTTGATGAAATTTGCTGCACTGGCGTGCTTGGTGCTCTGACCCAAAGATGAACGCTATTGGAAATGGTTTAGATCGGTCCACTTTTTCGACCATTTCCCATATAACGCTCTATTTTGAAAAGTCATTATATGGGAAAAAATTTGCAATTATCAAAATTTCTCGACGAATCTCGCTCTGCAATACTATTTGGACACTCTAAATCGGTACGAAAAACTTGCTTCGACTGTGACAATTTTTTGATCCCTCTCTCATACAAAATCATTTCTACGAAAACTGAATCTTTATATGGTGACAAGGTATAATTTTTAATATTTCGTGGAGAAAATTAGTTCATAAAAGTAAATTGACATAGAAATCAATCTTACCGAATTTGGATCAAATAGATCGATTTTTGAATACGACCGGATATAAGGACTCCTCCAACATGCGGGCTTTCATGAAAAATATGCATTTCCATGCAAAATAATGTGTAACTTTTGGTGTATTACTACGAAAACGAGTGAATAACTGTATTAGGCGAAATAGTGTTTGGTATCACGGCCGGTCGGCCTTGCCCGACTATACCGTTCTTACTTATTTCCAAAATGAATTTTATTTACGCAGACATAATAGCTTTTAGTATCTATCTATCTATCTATCTGTCCATCTATTTTTTCCAATTTTTGGAGCTGTAGAACTTCGGGAATTTTTGGACGAAACTCTCAAGTAAGTGACTCTCATAGACCTATTTTGAAATCACCTTTGCATTGTTCAGCGACTTCTCCAGAGGGCGAATAGTAGTCGGCAGATCTAAAGTCCGACTATAGAGTTGATGCATGAAAACGTTTCAGTCAAACTCTCCTAATTTTTCCCGAATCATTTAAAATGGGTAAGATATCACATTATCGTGATGGAAAACAACATCTCTCCTGCTAATCAATCCCGCACGCTTTACCTTAATGGCGCGTTGTAATCGCATTGTTTGTTAATACTATAAAATGGAATAGATCGTCTGGCCAGGTCAAGCACAATTCCCTTTCAATGTCATCACAAGCAATACCTTACGTACTCTGCATCTTTTCGGTATGTACCTTCATCCAGTTTGGAGTACCATCTTCTTTGCACATTCTTATTGCATATGGTTTAGTCATCAGCATCGCCCGTTATCAAGCCCTTCAAAACGGTTTCGATTTCAGAGATTCGCAGATAGGAATTCTGACCAGCTGAGTATTGCCAAAATTACGTAACTGTAAACGAAAGAACGCCATGAAATTTTTTACTTTACCCAATATATCAGACGTATGTGCCTTCATTTGGGCGAGAACTAAAATGTTTCACTCAAGGTGAAAATAGTCGTTTTCTTACTACATACATGTACATAAATACCTAAGAGATTGTGACAAATTGTAAAAGAATTTGATTCAATATATAAACTATATACGATGCATACGGTCATGCGTATACCACTATTTACGATACAGATTAGAAAGACCCTAAACTTCTCCCTCTCTTTCGAATATATGGTTATATATGGAAGTAGCTATTAATAATTCGACTGAAATTGTGTTTCCTTCTCATTGCTGGTCAATATCAGTCAACCAAAAAGATTATTGTATTTCAGGCAACCGTCAATTCTTAAAAGTTTTAAAAAAATTCCGATTATTCTTGAACTGTGATTTTATTATCGTGTAAAGATCTCAATCAATTCTTATTTCAAATAATTTTTCCATTTTTACAAGAGAGATATATAAGTAAAAGAAAAAAGAAGAAGAAGAGAAATTTTTATAGCAGAGTTGTATTGAGGAAAATAATCTCCTGTAAATTTTATATATATTTACAAGATTTTTTTGGTATCTTTAAGCGGATATATTGCAAATAAATATTTAAAAAAGGGAAAACACGAAACAAGGTAAGGAAGAAAGCAACAGGTCGAAAGCTTTCATATCCATTCCCATTTAGTGCACATATACATTGTTGCATATTTGATTGCAAATTATATTGTAGATATCGTGCATAGTGTATCATATGGAAATCGATATATATGTGTAGTACATACTATATAGGATATTGGAAAACTTTCCGATGATTTCGCTTGAATTATTTGATTTCCAAAACTTGATTAAGAAATATTCAAACCTAAGATAATTAAATCAATTGCTTAAGAAAATATCAAAGTCATGGCTTAAGGAGAAGAGAAGAGAGAAGGAGACAAGGTCGGAAGAGATAGGCAGACAAACAAATCGACAAACTTAGCCAAAGAATTTCCGCTATTTATGCTGATAAAGAATGTATACGAGTATAGCCGGCAATGGCAAATGCAACTTCCTTGTGAAATTTCAATTTCATTTTGCCTTTAGAAAAAATGATACGATTATTGATCATTATAGAACTTTGTCTCTAAGCAAAAAAGTGAGAAATAAGATCTTCACTATTTATTCAATCCAAGAGAAACTTTTATTTTACGGCTTTCACATAGAAATCAGAATGCGGGTCTTCCACATCTATCTCCGGACTATTTCCTAGCGCGTTACAAACACTTTATCGTTTCTCCCCTCCTCAATCCACTACCCTTCCTGACCCTGGTTTGTTGTTCAAACATTAAAAAAAAAGAAAAAGAAGAAAATGGTTTCCCTGCATTGCATAAAAAAGAAATGATTACGTCCGCTTAAATTAATTTTCTGTTTTAAGGAAAATTATATTTTATATCCACGTATGCATAGAATAACGTGGCGTATGTTATGGCTCTGACTACGAGTATTGTTTGATATTAAATATATTACGAGCAGTTTGCCTCTTCATTTATATCGCGGATTATTTTTTAATTGCTTTTATTAAATTGTTATTGTTAGCGAATAACACCTGCCATACACAACTAATATGCAATAAATGTGCTCTTCCCGCCTAAACCAAGAGCAGTCGGTTTTTTTTTTGTTCATTTGATTGTTTTCCTGCGTCCTTAATTGAGTGCGTACGTTCATATTTTATAGAGTCGAAGTATAATTCAAAACATGACGAACTTATTATTGTACATGTAGAAAAGAATAGGCGAAGCGAATATATAAAACGAATACGTAAGAAAATTGTGTAGAGCAAAATAAAATAGATTGTTTCTTGTTGACGATATGTGACAATGGATGAAAAATGCTTTCATCACTATACTAAAGAGTCACAGCCTAGCAGGCAGCCTGGCGAACAGTAACCGGCGAAAACTGTTCGAAGCGAACTAATGATCAGCATGTCACGAAATATTGACACATATCTTTCAAAGATTGCTAGAGAAGTCATATGGGTCTGTAAATTGTTACCCCATATATGTACCAAACAGGAGATTTATTGAGTGACACATAACATGTTTAATAAACATTGAATACAATTAACTTAGTCGTGCTAAGTAAAAAATGAACATGAAGTGACAAAGCCTTTAAAGCGAACAATGTCCGTCTTCAGATCAATCTTTGACTCCTCCAGTTTATATTTGACTACAAAATTATTGCGTTATACAAATATTATTTGTTTTACAAACACTAGCATAGAAAAATAAGTAAGCACATTATAGTCGGGTGACGCTGACTATTGCCTGTGACATACCCTGCACCACTTCGCTAATACAGATATTCGCTTGTTTTCGTAATAATACACCAAAAAGTAAAAATTATTTTCACGTAAAGCCATAATTTTCATGAAAGACCGCATATTGGAAGGTTAGATTCTCTTTTCATTTAAGAGTTTGTGTTTCGTAATAGTGCCTATAAAAGTTGGAGTGCAAAAAAAATAGACCTATGTCATCCAAATTCCCTACCGTTCATATGTTTTAGTGAAACGCTACTATGGATTATGAAGATAACATGAGATATCTAATAAAGAGTGGGGACAAGATGTAGACCCATGTGATTCAAATTAGGTGCAATTAATTTTTTTTTATTTAATTACTATCATGAACAAATTTTCATCACAAAAAAATTAACAGTTAGGCCTTTTTGTTATATAAGAATTAAAATTTCGTGAGAATCCTTATATGTGGTGGCATCCAAAAAATAAACCTGCGTAGTCCGAATTCGGTAAGATAGTATCTCAAAAATTGCGTCCTGCAGCTTGAACACAAAAATACATGGATAGACATCAGACGGATAGACGGACACACACGCTTAGTTCGTTTTTGAAAATGATTCTGAATCGATTGGTATAATAAAGGATGGGTCTATCTTAAGCGCTTCTGGGTGTTACATACGTCCGCACTACTTTAACATACCCTCTACCACAAGTGATGTAGGGCATAATGAGACTTGGCACACAATTTTCGTTCAAATTGCCCACACATATTATCATTCCACTAATTTTCATTCCATCCTAGAAGACATGGTCAAACACGTGTCTTTTTTGAGCCTGTTACAGAAATGTTTACCTCTTAAATTAGTTAGTAACATGTTACGCCGGTATACTCAAACTGACTACACAATCAATCCTTACACGTCTTGTTCCTGTAAGCACCACCGTTCAGCACGCATTGATGAGTAATCGTAAGCTATTAAACTTTATCTTTTGAATCCACGGAGATCTTGTTAAAATATTGATTCATAAGAAATGCTTATCGGACGTAGGTCATTATCAGTGGATTTTTTACATTAATTTACTGTTAAATAACCTGAACTGCATCTCAAAGATATTTAGATAGCTATCGACTTGACTATAAGCGCCTATATTAGCTCAGTAGGTGTTGATATGAGATATCTCTGTGCACCTTAACGATGATAAGTGATAGTAAACTCTGAGGAAAAACGCTATAAGTAACGTTCTTACGTAGGCTTTTTGCAATTTCATTAATTGCTGGCTTATGGTAGATTCGGAACAGAAATGTACAGCCAAACGGATTAAACGATTGGAAACTTTTGTGAGTATTGTAAATATTCAACCGGCCATAATGGTGTTACTTCCATCAAATGAAATCTTTTCAAATACTTGTTTAGTTTTGTTTAGCAGTTTGTAAAACTCATAAAGACTGGCTTCGAAATGTTAATGAAAATTGAAAAAGAAAAAAAAACGTTAATTAATCCGTCGGTAAAATAGTCAACACATACCCTCAGCAGCATCCATATTAAATGAAAAAGGAGGACTGGCTTGGAAATGTTAATGAAAATTGAAAAAGAAAAAAAGACGCTAAGTTGTACGTCGGTAAGATAGTCAATACATATCCTTAGACCGTAACTAGGTAGCATCCACATTAAATGAAAAAGTTCGTGGCATTTTTTACCACAAGTTCTCCTAAACTATTTTCAATTTTCAAAAGGAATTTTATTGAATCAATATGTAATATTTAGCAAATCATTCTGCCAAAACTATTATCTAATGCTTGCAGAACTACAAAGGGAAAAGGTGGGCCAAATGATTTTCACAGGCCTTTTTTAAAGACAGCTTTGCAGAGACTGCTGCGGCGAGTCAAACAAATTGTAGTCACGCGGGGCAATCACGTCAGCGCTATGCGGTGAATATATCAAAGCTTCTCAGCCAAGCTTTCCCAATTCTTCTCGATTCGTTAGAGAAGTGTAGTGAAGTCGTTTGTAAACTGTCATCTATCAAATCCGTCATGATATGGTTTTAATAGAGTTAATTATATGACTCTGAAACCATCCATTAGGTAAAACAAACTACGAACTTTTTCTTGACATAGTATATATATATGTGATATGACATATATATTTATATACATAGGCACGAACATCGTTAAGCATTATATTACAACGCGTTACTAAATCTGTATACATAACCCATCTGTATGCGTATATATATATATATATATGTATATATATATATATATATACATATATATGTGTACATATATAGAGGGGTAAATGTTTTTTTTTTCGCAAAAACACGGTTAATACCGATGTATAATAAAAAGTAGTTTACTCAATATGCACTCCATCGCTAGTTATATGAATATATGCGTATACATGGATAAGTGTAGGTGTATAACATGCGGATTCCTCTATATACATAGGGATAAACGATATTTTTTTTTTTTTTTCGAAAAAACACATTAAATACACAAGTGTGATAAAAAGTAGTTTACATTTTTCGCATTTGTCGAGCAATTTGTCGATAGCACGCACGTTAGTAAAACTCTTTCCTATTTACTGCGAATCAATCATCGAGCCATGTTTTCCACCAAGAACCAAGGTGCTTGTCAGTAAGTTCGTGAACCGTCGATGCAAACACGTGGTAATCAACAGTAGGCAAGTCTGGCGTGGGTTACTGCTTTCAATGTGTCACGAACCGCTATCCGTACGCATTTTTTGGAAGATATCATGTAAAAAAAATGATTTTTTTTGATACCTTTTCCACACTTTACAATAGACCACCTACTTCCAACGGGATTCGGCTTTGCGGTCGATGCAGATGATGCCTAACCATATGATACAAAAACAAATTCCTTTTGTATCTTTCGAGCAAAAAAAAAAAAAAAATTGTCTTCTTTATTGACATAAATTTTGAGATATTGAATGCAATAAAACAACGTTATATACAAATATTTTTTCAATTTATCACTTATGCGCGTTTGATATTTGCTGATGGCGTAGCATTAAGTCATATACGTCAAATCTTTATCCTACACATTGGATGGGTATACATATATACATAGATTTATTTATTTTATTTATTTAAAATTGCTTACGAAAACAAATTCCATCCAAAAACTAGAAGAACTACAAAAAAGCCAAAATTTAAGTTTAAGCTAATACTACTACTACTAATAATAATAATAATACCAACCGTCTAGCATAACAAAACAATTCATTATATGATAGAATCAGCAAACTGATCAAAGCGGTAGTAATTCCTGTTATAAAGTCTACATAGCAAGGTAAACGAATTAAACATTGGATAATTGGTGCAGCGATGAGCGAGTTTCAAAGGAAGAGAGTGTCGTAAAGACCGATCTGGAACATTGATGTCGACAATGTTTAATAGATAAGAAGAGGAAATCTCTTCCCTTCTCCTAACCGGTGCCGGTAACCATATCAGGTTAAGTCTGTTTTCGTACGATGGAAGAATTCTAGCGACATCCCATGTCGAACCGCATAAACCAATATTTAATAATATATAAATATATATACATATATATACTGTTGTGTGCAAAAAGTGTGACCGATTTAATTTTTACTTTTTTTAATTTATTTCGGCCACTTTTTGAGCATAGCTTCCCGCAAACGATGCACAACACCCAAATAATATTGGCGGAAGGTATTCATAGTCCGCAACAGCACGATAATCGTACAAAACTATTAACATCACTCTGATTTTTGAATATCTGCGGTGCGATTCTTTCACTAGCGACGCTTATGATGTGAAATTGAAGACAGATGCCTCCGAAAGTGCTGCCAATTCAGAAAAAAAATACTTCTGATATTCGTTATACCCGCGCAATTTAACTTGAATATCGGTCTTACTTTTGGATATAGTATTGTATATGTACACATATAAGTATGTTTTTTTTTTGCACTTCAACGAGATATATATATATAGATATTTTGTTTTTGTATTTGAAGAAAAACACTACTGTAGATATAACGTACCGTGTAAGTATCAGTATTCAGATAACAAAACGATGCTTGTACGCTTTGTATGGACGTATTGACATTTTGTATATCTTTGTATTCTATAAAAGTTTGCACAAAAAAGAAAAATATAAATTTACATAATCCATAACATTGAGTGGGTGTGGCTGTTTTTTGATATTCTTATAGAATAATTTTGCGGAAATTAATATCGTGTATTTATGTAATTTATGATCAATGAGTAAAACACAGGGAAAGCAAACGTCTTCTTAATTTTTGATTGTTGGCGTGTCCTTTGACCTGCTTGGGCCATTTTTAAACAATGTTGCAAATTTGTAGGCGATATTTTTTATTTTGCGAACGGAAAAAGCCGCGGATACGACATAGTGTGCAGATGGGCAGATGAACGGACTAACAGACGGACGTTCTTAAACGTATTCCGCATTTGGGACTGGACAAGAGTTTATATACTTTATGGGGTTTTTGAAACTTGCTTCCGCATCTTATTGAAGGTATTGAAAAAAAATGAAACTTTGATATAATGTCAATTTTGCCCGCTCCCGTAACACGTACTCCACGATCGTCCATAGAATATACGTGCAAACTCTTGTACATTTATCTGGGGGTGGTTTATGAGTAATGATAAGGAAATTAATTTTATATTCGTATTGAAGAATATAAGTGTGCTCATTTTACGTAGTACTGTAGGCGTGTCTCTCGACCGAGTTGTCTCATTTTCAATACTAACCTGAAGGAACTTTCAATGGTTCCGGGAAATTTGAAGACGATAGCTACATTTTTGCGGCCAGCAGAATATTTAAAACGGCTATAACACAGACGAATAGACGGACATGCTTACTCCTCATCCTTTGGTGATGTTACCATACACAAGCATTGCTACTTAACACAAAATACCCAAACGGCAAACGGAAAAATGTGATTTAAATATTATTAGAGGGATATGCTGTATTTAAATATGAATATATTGTTGCAGCTTTTTCTATGGACCGCAAGGAATTCCCAGTGAATAGGGATGAATTTCATTTCATATTAATTTGTATTTTATCTTTTCTTTATAGGAATCAAAAACTTACGAAAATGTCGTACTTCCTCCTACTACTTCTGGTAATTCTCATCTAAATCAAAATTCAATACCAATGCCGCATAAGCCCAATCACGCTAAGAACTATCAATTTTTAGATATTGAATTGAAATATGGATTTTTACAGGTGATTATTTAAATGCAAAGCAAAAATTCGTTCATTATTCTTTTTCATCTCCACTGTTCGCGATAAAAGGTTATGTTAAGTTCGTAACATTTGTACACAGTGCTCAGTGTGAATTTACTTTTACGACACTCATCGATTCAGAATCATTTCCAAAATTAACTTAAGCCCATCGAAATGTTCGTCTTCTTCCATTAATGTCTGTCCATGTGCATTTGTATTTAACGCATAGCTTTCCATTTCGATACATTTTTAAAAGATTTAGTAAATTGACATGGAATTAGATCGGGCCAGACTTACTACCGCCTTTCATGCCATTCTGGGCGTTATGCACACCCATACAGACTTAACATACCCTTTGATCACAAGTAGTGCAGAATATAAACATTTCGACAAAAATTTATGTATAATACGATATATATTGTGAATGTAGAAACATTTCTTCAATTCTCTTCTAATCTAACAAAAATTGTTATTATATGATGGTCAAGTCCAATTTTTAGTATTGTATGGTGAACATTGCTTCAAAGTATTGTTCTGATATTTTAATGTAATCGGCTAACGTTGAAACATATGGATCAACTTTTCGATCCTCTATCCTCTGGTAAGGCTTCTCATGGAAACTAAGCCTTTATATAAGAAAAGTATATTTTTTAAAATGTTTTCTGATGAAATTATAATAATAGGTAAAGAGTGATGTTAGGCAAAGTCATCTTGGACTGACCATAATATTATGCTTTTTCCCATTTTAATAGTTAGTGGAGGCCCTATCCTATTTACATTATTCTGGACATGTAATACATCGTAATGTTTGTCCTTCATCGATACTGGTGACAAAGCGTGGTACCTGGAAATTAAGTGGATTAGAATTTATAGGTAGGATATTTAGTTACCTAAAATATAAGATTAATCGTAATCGACTTAATTAAAATGCCCTATAGAAAGAATGAATGAGACTGATTTAAATGATTCGATACCGTGTCAACCATGGAGTAATCGTTTGTCAAAAATGGCTCAACCAAATTTAAATTTTATTGGTAAGTAAATACCTAAACTTATATATATGTATATGCTTAAATACATATATATATATATATATATATATATATATACATGTTTTTTTTTTTTTTTGTATATACATATAAATTTTTGACAGGTTTTATGAGCTTTAGCACTTAAAGAAGTAACGGTTTTATTTTTCTCGCCATTTTCTTATTTATGAATTTAACGCAGCACCTGAGACACAACTGAATTCCAAATGCAGTTTACTTAGTGACATGTTTTCATTGGGTTTGGTGATATGCGCTGTCTTTAACAGAGGACGTCCTCTTATTCAAGCAGCCAACACCACTTCCAACTACATTAAACAATTAGAGATGGTAAGTTGAATTTGAAATTGTTATCCTATTCTCGGGTTTCAACATATACAATACACATACAAACGCGAGATCTTAGAACTTTAATATTTCATAATAATCCCAAGGATTTCTTGATGGAAGACGAAAGAATGAAAGTCGGCCTAGCGATGGCAACAAAAAAAGAAAGATAGAAAGAAAGAAAGAGCAGAAGAGCAGAAGAGAAAGTTAGAGTGAAATATGTACAAACATTAATACACATGCGGCGAATTCTTGCCGTGAAAAGGAAAAGTGGATCGCTGGCAGTCGATTGCTTAATTTTGCAAGAATTCCAAACATTTTGAGCAATTGACAAAAATGATTTGTGTTATGAATGATTTCCATAGCTTTCTTGGCAGCATATTGTTAATGGCGACGAGTCCCTTATAATTGCATGCTTTAAATTTATCCCATTATTAGTCTTCTGTGTTTGCTTATAGCTCTGGCAATTTTTCGACAGAAAATAAAAAAAAGTTGCTCTTGCTCTTCACGCATGCCTCGGTCTTTGGGGGCCGAAACAGAACTTATTTTTAAATAAGAAAAAAAGAAAAAGAAAAAAAAAAGCATATTTCCTATAATGCCATTCCTCTCAACGCAAATGAACGTACAAATTGATATTGAATTGGTTTTGCTTTCACTATAAGCATCGTGCATACTACTCGTCCCTGTAAGGTTTCTTTCATTGCACGCTTAATTCAATGCATTTTGTTATCATAATGACATCTACTCCATGCATTCGTACCGGGATATACAGATTGAAATCAAAGCTAGTATTTAGACGTCATACATAAATCAATAACTACCGGAACTAAGTAGGGAAACAAATTTTTATTTTTTTTTTAAATCAATCGATAGAATTACTTCCACCAAATGTATTTCGATTTTCGGAAAAATCTAAAGAGTACAGCGGATAGGGCAACGATTCGAAATTTAATTCATGCAATTAGGCAATTATAGTGGCCGACTTGTGACGTGATGCCTTCTTTCCATTGTGAGTAAACGTCGCATCGGTTTGAAAAGTAGGTTTCTAGTGAATAGGCTACCTATTCCTTGATATCTTCGAGCTTTACTTCTCGATTGTTGGGAAAAATTTTAAAGGTTTTTTCGATTCTCTCCAATCTAACCACCTCTTCTGGGCATCCATTGCGTTCAATATCGTCAGTATACGTACGACCTTGTTTAAAATCCGTATACTGCGAACGAATTTTTGTTATCGACGGGGAACAGTTGCCGTAACAGTTTCCGACTGAACGCTGAAATTGAACGCAATATTTTCCCATTAAAAAGCAAAGACTCATCAACATATGCAACTCGAATTTTTTGCATTGCGTTGAAAATGATAAAATTAGCATCACCCAAAATCTCTGTAATTCGTAGACACGTGATTGAAGTGACATGAAATTTGGATAGAAGTTGTTTGAGGAATGAAACTTTGTAGTCATAATGCCGAAATGACAGTTATATGTCAGTCCCGGGAAATATTCAATGGTATGTTACTAAAGCAACATTTATAAGTCATGCTGCCATCATCTTTCTCGTTCTCGATTGTGTATACACTTGCCTACGTATGAAAAACTAGAGGTAGAAATGATGTCGTTAAGCAAACCATAATGTGTACTGATATGTATGAATGAATGAATAAATCTCTATGATTTTGCTTAGCTTATATTTACAAATGTATTACAGTTTGTGTTTCAATGGTTGTCAAGAGTTAATCAAAAAGTTCACTTGCATATATATTTTAAAGTTTTTCTAATGCTTCTTCTTGTCTGCTGAGATAACTATTTGAAAATAAAAATAAATGTCACTTGCTTGGTTGATTGGTCTGTGTCTCCATTGTTATAATATTTTATTTAATTTGCTCTCGTGTCTTAAAAAAATGCAGTTTGCGTAGATAGAGAAAAACAATTTTTAATTAATATTAAATTTTTCACCTTACCTTACCTTACCTTACCTTACCTTACCTTATTAGTTTACGACGTTGATATCGACCGATTTATATGACAGGATTGTGGGAATAATGCAAATATGATTTAAATGGGCACTTAGTTGCAAACTGTATTTTTTATGATTAAGCAGTTCGCCATGAACCCTATGGGAGTGTGTCACTACGTCTTACTTTTCAAATTTGTTTAAAGGCTAATATCGTCTTCTATCCACTAAAAATTTATTTTAACAATAATTAATAGTTTATTAATGCTTAGGGTGATTAGTTAGGTGAGTCTTAAGGTGCATAAAGAATGTTTTTTTTCTTCAATTTTTCTCAATCAAAACGAAAATCAATGCTTATTTCCTTTGACGTTGCTTCCTTGGCGTGCAGTTATAGACCGCGAATTTTCAGTTAGATTAACGAGTCGAACATTTTCTGGAATAATGAACCAAAATCTGATAATTATAATCGCATTTTTTCGATAAAGTTATCTGAAAAACGAACCAAAACATTACAGTCGGCCGGAGCCAACACTAATTCCCTTGCCGCAGTTATTTACATAATAACTTTCCAAAATAAGGCGTGGTCGAAAAAGAGGTCTGATACAAATAGCATTTTCAAGTGAGTTCGTCCTTGGGGCAGAAGATATCAGTGTATCAAGTCTCATCAATAGAACTCAAAAATTGCGTGTTGTAGTTGAAGAGAAGAAAATAAAACTAATGGCTAGGCGGACAGATGGACAGGCAAATTTAGAATGATTCAGAATCATTTTGTGATCAGTATAATAAGAGATGGGTCTACCTCAGGTCCTCCTGGACGTATGTGTACACACTTGGCATAGCCTCTATCACACACAAGTGGTGTAGGGTATAAATACCTATAACTCGTTTAGGAACAATATTTGCAGAATTGATAAGACGGATAAAAGATTTTTATATTTTGAAAAAATATCATTATTCTTAATACGAGGGGGGCAAAGGTTATGACAACAAATGTTATGATCAAGATGCATATATGTTAGTAAGGCATAAGTCTTGTTAACAATAATGTGAGAATGAAAATCAATTGAAAAGCTGCTTTTCTTAAATGCTTTGTGAAATTTGTTCCCATTATTACTAATACAATTCACCTCGGTCGTCCATTGTGGAGAAGGATAACTAGAAATTTTCGTTATACAGGATACTCGAACGAACAATAATTGACTATAGAATGATTTACAATTGGTTTTAAAAAAAAATTTTAATCTTACAAGAACTTCACAATCAACTTTATTCCGTGTATAAAGCTCGATATCAAAAAACATGCAAATTGTTAGAAGAAAATAAAGATCAAAAAATATTAAATCGAATAATTTGCTAATCTGTGTATCATATTGTGCATCAATACTTCATTACATTAAGCGCAAGTTGTATTTATCTTGGGAAAAAGATTCGATGGATAACATGCTATATAAAATTCAACTTCAGAATCTAATCCAGATATCGCTCTTTGCCCGTCATATTGAAATCATCCAGAATGACAAGAGCACCATTCCATTCCATTGACCCAGACATTTATGAATGAGACTAATATGAAGCAAGTAAGCAGACAAATCATAAGCTGGAGGCATGTAAGAGAATATGTTTTATAAAAATCATGTGTAGTTGATTTGAAACGGAACCGATTCGAAAGTAAAAATAATTCAATAGGAATTATAGTATGTAAGGCAATTAAGACGGCAGCATCCATTCTTCTAGACCGATAACGTCTACATTGACGTAACATTGAGAAGAGAAAATTCCCGCATTTGCGTAAAACTAACGACGTAACGTTTACTGGCTATAGCAGGGGTGGGCAACTTGTTTCATCAGTGCGCCAATTTTAATTTTCTTATTCCGGGAAGTGCCATAACAAAGTCCTTACGGCCCGAATGCGACCCGTGGACCGACGGTTGCCCATGCCTGGTCTATAGTGTTGGTCTGTCTAAAAATATTTGAATAAAGCTCTTGTTGGTATTGAATCCACGTTGACTGTAGAGATTTATTTTCATAGTGAAAAATTCTACAACTGGCTGATTTTAAAACGAAACTAGCGCACCGTTAGAGTAAAAAGTTAACGTTCGAGAAATTGTGATTTAAAATCGTTTAAGGATCAATTACTTATAATTCGAAGGTCATGACAAATTCGTTAGTTTTTTTTATTATTATTGTTATTATTATTGTTATTATGGTTTCACGAAAGTACTTCAACCTTCACAGCCGAAGCCAGAGCTATCCTTCATGCTGCGAACCTTGTCCATAAAAACAAACTGAAAACCGTCATTGTTACTGACAGTTTGTCTGTTTTACAAGCTAATCGGAATCCTTCGACTTCGAGATGGAGCACCATCAACAAATTAAGGAATATAATTACAACACCCGGCGGAAAAATTAAAATGTTATGGGTTCCTAGTCATATCGGTTTATTGGGAAACGAACAGGCTGATCGAGCGACTAAGTATGCTGCTTCTGCACCTCTAATTATGGATGATGTCATGGAAAACTTGGATCTTCAAAGATACATTGGAGGAAAAGTTAAAGAGAAAATTACAGAAGGAAATCTCTAATACCATCATCAACACTACTCTTCTATTAACCCTCAATTAATTCCACCTTTATATCTAACAAATGTCGAGAATTCGCCTTGGGCACACAATTGCAATCCACCAATGGATCTTGAAGAAGTCTCCGCCCCAACCTGCAGTTGTGGACAAATTCTTACTATAAAGCACATTCTCTGCAACTGCCTTAACTTTTCCTTGGCTAGAAGTATTGCATTTAAAACGATTAACCCTTTGGACTTTATAAAATCAGCTTCAGAACAGAATATTAATTCAATATATTACTAGGCTTAATATCTAATGTAATTTTCTAAATTAGAGCCGATAGCCTGTGTTGCTAGGGCTCAAGGTTTTTTTTTTTGTTTAGTCTAAGAATTTATTTCATTAGTCTAAATATACAATAATAATAATAATAATAATAATAATAATATTATGGTTAATTTGACCAGAGATTTATTTGTAAATTGTAAGATAAAAACCTTAAAGGACTTGCATCTAAAGCTATCAGCTTTATTGAAAGCTCTACCGTACTTGAGCTTTGAACTCACAACCATTGAATTATTCATTATTTTTAAGAGAAATTGTTTTTATCAAAATGTAAAAAGTGAATTAGTTATCAATTTTTATGTCCTTCAATGCTTCAATTCTATGGTTGTTATCAAGTGATTTTTCCATACGATATGATAATGTAAACATAATGAAAATGTATTCAATAATTAGGTGAAGTGTTGCTAATGGGCTTTACTATCACATCGTCATACATATGCTTATATAATACGTTAAGAAGAAGTAAGAGTGAGAGAGAGAGAGAGAGAGAGAGAGAGAGAGAGAGAGAGGGAGTGTATAGTAAGCATATATATATTGAATAAACAGTTTTCAGAGCTTCTGTTGAAATTTTCAATTCTTCATGGAACAAAAGAAGCCGAAATTGTGGTTACGCACGTGTATTTATCCTCTCTATATATAGATACTGTAGTCATCGGAAAAAATTATAAGCGAAGAAGAGATTGTTTGGCGTATAGCATTCGTTTTTCATCTCAATTGCATGAATTATTGCTAGCAGCGTTCGCTGGTCATTTTTTCTTTTTTATATCTCTCTGGGAATGTCTCCTATTAGTGGAACGCAATGATGGTCGGAAAGAGATGAGAAAAGAGAAAGAAACAAAAAAATAGCGAGATGGTCGCCGCAGCCTAATAGATGCGTGCACAATCAATAAGTGTAAAGCCTTCACCGACTGAGCACTCACTGTAGTTACCACCAAAATAAACTCTACCGCATTGTGATTCCAAATCATGCTTACTGACTGGGTAGCTGCGATTCTTACCTCCTCGGCTACTCATGGCTGCTTCAACTATAAGCGAATACATCCAGTTTTATCGTTGATCTTAATTAGTCATCGTCATTATGGTTAGGCATCGGATATTGTTCATCACCCGTTCCGTTTCAGCAGCACTACGCATCGAATTAGGTGGGAAAGGTTACATCGACATCTTCGTTACCAAGATATTTGTAATAAAAAATTTCTTTGCATTGCAATATGTGTTATTATTACGATTACTTATTGTTACCAGATGCCCGAAGCTGTAAAAGTGTCCCACAATCAAACATAAATTTCTACTGTAGGCGCCGCTAACGTCATCTACAATTATCTACAAAAGCCGCAAACTCAGCTGCGGCACTTAAGCGGAATTTTTAGAATTATATACAAAGTACATGGTCCGCTTTCATATTGTTATCTCACTGGCTTTGTCCACCACATGTGAAATACTTGTCAATTTTGTTATACAATCTATTTGCCATTCGCAGATCTTTTAAACATTCGAACAAACCATGAATTTAATATGACATAGCACGTTGCTTATGAAAAAAAAAAAAGAAAAAGAAAAATCAAAAACTAACGCCTTGATTCATATATATTTTAATGCTAATCATAAAATATATCTTTATCATAAATACTTAAAACCAAACGAAATGCACAGTTAGAGGAGAACGTTCAAAAGATGCTACCTAGAGTACCTGTACCACTGCAAGAGGCTACCTCACGCTTAGTGAACAAAGAACCGACTGCAAGACCTACAGCACAATTGTTGCAATTAATTAAATATTTCATGTAAGTATATATACATACATATACATATACATATACATATACAATTAAAGATATTCATATCTAAAGTGCGAGCATTTCAATTACATAAAATAATATAATAAAGGTGAAGTGGAAATCTTAACACTCGGTATATGAATAAAAAGCAAAAACAATTATTAATTATGCAATGAATTTTGAAAGCCGTAAAGATATTACTCAGTTATACAAGGGCAATACATCAAGCTATGCTATACTTATACGTATCTAAGTTTACCCTTTAACTGTTAGTAAAATAAAGCGTTGTTTTTTGGAATGAGGAGTAGTTGTCAGTTTACCATAAGGACGAGCTTGCACTCTACAAACTTCTAGCTTTAACATAAGAAGTAATCCGAATATAGGATAAGTGGTTTCACTTTTAAAAGACATCAATTTGACTTTTTCACTATTTCTCTCATAGCCAAATAAAGGCGCAGAGGGACGCGTAAATAATAAAGTATAACTATAACAAGGTAATGTAAAAGTGTTGTCTTTACGTCCACCACTGAAGCATGAGGGTATACTCAGTTTGCTTTGTGTCCCAAAAAGAACTTTCATATACCCTATAAAGTATATATAGTCTTGATCAGCGTGAAATTGTGAATTTTTTTTCATAACGTATGTAAAACCCAGAAAGAGGTTTCATAGACGCTATCAAGTATATATATCCTTGATCAGCACGCAATTCTGCATTGATTAAGCCAGTGTTTGTTCTGTCTGCTTGCCCGTCTGCCCATCAGTATAATGCCTGTTTTAAACATTCTTCTGGCCGCCAAAAAGGAAGATATCGACTTCAAATTTGTTAGAAATATTGGAAATTTTCGCACCCAAGTTGGTATTGAAAATTGGCCAAATTGGTCAGAGCAGAAGCCCGCAGTGAAGCAGTAAACTGAATACACCTCCGTTTTTCTTAACAAAAGTTTGTGGGTGTTTGCTCTTTACTCGGAATTTGTTATGGTTAGAAAGTTGAAATTTTCCGCATTGACTTTCCGAAGCACTCCACTCTTTACGTGCAAAAATTGAAAAAAACGCCTATGCTCACACAAAGTTACAAGCGATTACATTTTATTTTTCTCACTTTTTTGAAGTTTTATGCTTTTTTTATCATAAGGTAAACAAGACAAAATGTTTAAAACTATTTTATACGTTCCTGAAATCAAGATATATTAACTACCTAAAAATGGGTTAATTCTAAAAGGAATATATGATAGACACCACGACCTGATGGATTAATATTTTCTTAAAAATACCATCAATATGGACATCAAATAAAAGAGTTTGGAGATTAGTATGCGAAAAGCTAAGTGTCTCGATTTTCAATTATTTATGATGGACGCCACGGCGTGGTAGATTTATTTTTCTTATCTTTCGTTTAGTGAAGTAATAGGTGAAAGATAAATCTTATGTCATTCAATTTTTTATCACAATAAATAAAAACATAGGGCGGCAAAGGTGTTAATGGTGATGGGTGTGCGCAATTCGGATGGCACCAACCATATATAAATTTCTTACTTGTTTTTCTTTTTTTTGTTGCAAACAAAAACCTAAATAATAGTCAAGTACGCAAGTAAGTGTTCAACCCTACATTCATCAGAATTGTGTAACAGTAATAAAATGCCTCGTAGGCCAAAACTGTGAGCAAAGTTAGCTCTGAACCATATGAATAAGACTGGATCCAAAAAGAAACTCAATATATAGGCTGTGACAATGATTCAATAATGAAAATTTTAATAGATCGGGTTTCCATAAACCAGTCACTGGTGAAATGAAACGAAGTGAAATTATGTTTGAAGGGAACAAAATGACGGGCGATTGAAAGTGCATCACATACGATTGTCGTGTGAGAGAAAGATTTTGGTTCGGCATAGGTAAGGTCACGAAGCGTATTGGGTTTGTTGGGATTGAAAGGGTATCGTGCATCCTAGGCTACTATAACTCGCCAGACGATTAATTCCAGTCTCCATTGCCAATAACAAAGACGTTTAAATCGAGTAAGTGAGATCAAGGGTCTAAAATTAATCAATTGGAAAGATTTGTTTTTCCACCGCGATAATTCTAGATCACACACATTTGTAATGACCAAGCAAAAACTTGAAAGAGCTTGACTGACTGACCAGTTTAGATATATTCACTTTATAACCCGAACTTTGCCTCATCCGAACATGGTTTTTTCGCCCAAATGATGCATAGTTGACTTTAAAAGAGAGCTCTGAAAACCGCTTGGTTCACTTTTCGGATCAGAAATTTTGTAAGTCCTACAATAATGGCAAGACTAATAGTTTCGCCAGAAAAATGGTGAAAAATTATCAATCAAAATGATACATTTTTGATTTTAGAAAATTCACTTAAAATATAAAAAGAAAGAAATAAATTGCAATTGTATCTCAGCGATATTTTCTGAAGAAGCTAAGCCATTGTCTCAATTACACGAAGTCCAAGTCTTTTATTTTTGCATGCATTTCCTTAACATAGTCTTTTTTTAATTTGGCATAAAAGCTATTAAATGGACGCAATATATCCTATAATGGGTTTTCCCTTTTTTGTCGTATTTTATTCAGGCATTTTAACTTTTTTTCACATTTGTTTTGTTCGCATTACGGCTATAAACCTAGCAATATTGCAATGGTAAACCTTTCAATATTCATTGTCACCAGAGTAAAATCTTTCTCACTATATTTTAAAACCTTTTGCGAATTTTAATGCATTTAAATGTAAAATTTCGCAAGTTTGCCTCTGAGAAGTTGGCAACAAACAAGGAAACATGTCGCCGCCTAACAGTATGCAATAGTTAGTTTTTAATGCTTGGTCCTAAAGTGACAAGAACGATTTTTTTCAATTTAAATTACTCCTTGCTACGACGACAATAGGCGTGAGATACTCGTGATGCATAGATGGTACGCCAAAGACGCCATAAACGTTGAAAGCGAGATCGGTTTAAACATAAACGTATACATCAGCTCAAATTAGAGAAAACCGAGAAGTTTTTGGTTTTGTCCAAAATTATGACTTTAAAATTTACTTAAAGCATTAATTTTGATCTCAGACTTGAATGTAAATAACTCTGAAATTAACTTATATTCATCCACATATTTCTCAAGTATCGAGTATTGAGTGTAATAGTTTTGCTCGTATTGCTCAAAATACGCAACTACTCATAAGGGACTCGATAAAATATACTGTGTTCACCTTAAAGAACTCACGTGCTCTTAATAGACAACCGCAGGTTGAAATTTAAACTTCATCTGCGTCAACCTTAGTGGAGCTTAAGGACAAAAAATGGAATACATAGTTTATACCAAATATTGATTTTAAAGTTTGACTAAACTCAATGGAACTATCACAACACAAAGTGATATGTACCAGCTTAAAAACAAATAAGAAAATTATATTCGGTCATGACCGAATCCTTTGTACCCACCACCGTCATCTTCAAAAATATAAAATAAGTAAAAAAGCTACATTTTCATACTCTATAATACGAAATGGCGCGGCTGTTTTTTCTATTTTCATAATAAAAGTTTTTGTTAGCAGTGCGGGCGATATAGGGGTGTCCTTGAAAAGTTTAGTTCATTTCCAAATTCGTTTGCCAATTTTGTAGGAGAAATGTTCACTTTTGCTAACGGGAGAATGTTTACCACAGCTACTACGCAGTTGGGCAGACGGACAGGTGGACACGCGAACAGTTTATGTTTATTTCTATGACATTTTATATACTTTACAGAGTTTTTCAAGCATGTTTCTAGGTGTTATAAAAGTGTTGAAAAAAATATATATTTCGATACAGTATAATATTGTGTAGGCGTGGTCAGTTTTATTAATTTTTGTGCAGGTACTACAGCATCGCCATAGAATGTGCGTTCAAATTTTTGAATATTTATCGGCTATTGTTTATGAGTAATGTTCAAAAAAACGAATTTTTTATTCCTTTTTAAAAACAAAGGTATTATGACTATAAGTAGTAACGTAGGCGTGTCCTTGAACCGATTTGACATATTTTCAATACCAACCTGCGTGCCAGAATTTCGTTTTTGAATATTAACAACATACATTACACAGACGGACAGACAGCCAGACGGGGAAAGACACAGAGGGATAGATGGACAGACGGATATACTTAAATCGATCCAGAATTTGCTACTAATCAAGAATAGGTACACGGTGTGGGGTCTGTGAAGTTTTCTTCTGGGCGTCGCAAACGTTTTGACAAAATGAATATACCCCTCACTCCTCGGTGGTAAGTATAAAAATTGGTTTTTTGCTTCTTACCAACAAACTAAAATAGACAAACCTATAAAAATTTATACGTAAATTCTATGGTCGATGATATTGCATTCTTATAAAAGTGGAAAAAAATGCCCATACCCGTCCAACGTTATAGAATATTAAAGTGTAGGTTTTTCCTTTTGTTTTAGTTATTTTTAGAATAACGGTAAGATTCGATCAGAGATAAATATATAGTTTTCTTATATGTCATTTATTAAATGTCGCCGCAACAACAGTTCATAAAGGGAACGAAATTTAAAGTCAAACCTCCCAATGAAAAGCCTTACATTTAGAAAAAGAATTCACATGGACACACACATATATACGTAAAAATAAATAAACAAACATTGCTTAGGATTGAAGAGAAGCAGTCAAAACACTCAACATCACTTAAAAAAGAAAACCACGCAAAAATGCATCGAAATAATTGTTTGTCTGTATGGACGGAATATTGACCGAGCTACATGGACATTGACTAGAACGAAGGTATGAACACACGCATTTATTGATTGATAAACATTAAACGTGAAATAATATTGGCGAAAATGATCACGACTGCTCGGTTTAAGGAGTTGTAGTGGACGGTAAACAATTTCGATGGATTTTTTCAAACGAGCTTCAAACCTTTTTAATCGTAATAGATGGAATGAAGATGAATCACGAGACTGCAAGTAATCTTCAATTAGTATTACAAAAGTTTTTCAAACAATCACTTGGTGAATCTATGGTCTTTTAAATCGTGAAACGGTTTCAGTTGCTAAGTTCTCGAAAGTCCAAATCAATATTAAATTTTTCCTTATTATTGAGCAATGTCCACGACTTTGGTTTGGTGAATTCGTGCCTGACTTTGGTTTCTTATAATATAAATCAAAATCTCAGTACCCAGTAATACATGTCTTTTTGGAAGCCCAAGTATTATTGAAACAAGATTACACACTTTAAACATAAAACTTTCCTTTTATGCAAAACTATCTGCTTATAATTATATCCTACACCACTTGTGGTACAGGGTATATTAAGTTAGTGCGGAAGTATGTGACACGCAGAAGGTCTTCAGATATACGCACATTTGATTATACCGATCGATTCAGAATCGTAATCTGAATTGATCTAAGTCTGTCTGCTCGTCTGTCCATGTAAAATTGTGTTCAAGTTATAGGACGCAATTCTTGAGGTATTTTTGTAAAATTTGGTAGAGTGGCGTGTTTTGATCCAAGCATGAACGCAATTGAAAATGGTTCGGATCGGTCTACTTTTTCGCAAAGTTGTTATATGGAAAAAAAATAGTAATTTTTAAAATTTCACGGCCACACTGGCTAAATAGTAGTATGTGGGCATTCTAAATTGGTATGCAAACTTCGGACCGGCTGGGGCAATTTTCCATTGCCCTCTTATATAGCGACAAAAAAGGTATAATTTTCATAATATTAACTTAACATAAAAAAATTAACTGTGCCAAATTTTGATCATCTCGGCCTATCTATTTTTTGGATCCCACCCTAATAAAGATTTTCACGAAAATTGATCGTTTGTAGAGCAAAAAATCTAAGTTTTAAAATGTGGTCATAAATGTTGACCCATAATAGCAATTTCGTACAAAAATGAACTCCACAAAATTTGGAGTCTTTTTTTGGATCCTGCCCTATGTAAGTATTAAACTTGCACTACATTAGGTTGCATTTTGAGCCTGCTTCCTCGTAGATACGCACTTGAAAAATATGCCTTTATATCGAAAATAGATATAATTTTTGCGTTCTATCATAAAAATAATAATTGTGTTAGACAATGTGGTGTAAGGTATTTAATGGTCGGCCTTTTCCGACTTTAATGTTCTTATTTGTTTTCTTATGCGGATTAATTGATAGCAAGGTTAAACGGTAAATTAAAAGTCGCATTTCAGACGTCACCAGGTGAAACAAAGCGTGAATATTCTCAGTTCATATTGAAAATAAACTAAAGATTCTTATTAAACCCTTATTTGAATACTAGACGAAGCTGTTATTACATAAATAAATTATTAATAATTTTTATTACAGTGATCCAGCAGTGAACGCTTTAAAATTTTTAGATGTGGTTAACATGAAGGACACTTCACAAAAATCTCATTTCTATAAAGTCACGTTAATGGAGACCATGCCACTAATACCAAGGGTATGTAAATAATTAAAAGATTATAATAAGCTGCATATGCATCAGGTGCACAACTCAACTGCACTCATCTATGTCCTGTACTATATAATTACAAAACATTACAGACTTTTTAAAATATGTGTTCCGTTTTTTTCTTCCTTCTCATAAATGCGAGTGAGTACATAATTTATTAAATTGATTTTCCATTATGTTAGAGGGTTGCGTTAACTTTGATAGGCACTTACTAGAGGTAAAAATTATAAAGAAATAAAAAATACCAGTGTACATAACGATTAAGCTCGATGATCTCGACTCTTCTCCACATAAAAAAACAATTTTCAATTTAGTATCGTTGACGCTAATCATAGAACGCTCAATATTTTTGCAATAAGTGCCTTTTTCAAGAGAAAAAAACTATCCAAATTAACGCAACAACCTAATGCATAGATGAGTTTCGATTGTGCTTTAAATCTGCTTTCACATAATTTCTCGTAAATCAGTGACATATATGTAGTGTTTTTTTGCAATGAGTACGTTATCAACTGCTTATGTATTACGTCTAAATGCACGCACATAAACAACCGTATAAAAATGTTCTTTTCATTTCAGAAATTGTGGTGGCAAAATGTCTGGCCCATGTTGCAGGCGGAAATTAACAATGGTGAAGTGCTTGCGGCAGTTTTACAACCCGTTATTACTTTACTACAGGAAGCCACTCATACTGAATACGAGACTATAATGGCGCCGACAATGAAGTAAGTTCACGATTTAATTATACGACAACAACAGAGAAAAGAATGCAATGAAAGAAAGAAAGAAAAATGAGGGAACTACTATACTTAGCGCCTGAATGAAATGAAAATAATAACAAAACATAAGAACACTTTGTTATTCATTATTACAACATCCGTTATTTTTACATAAGAAGAGAAAAAAGAAAAAAAAAAAAAAGTTCTCCCTACAGAAGAAAGGTAACAGAATAGCTTATGTATATGTGTAAAGGGAAGTTAGTTCCCTTTCATATCTTACTCCATCCATCGCTAACAATAGCTTTGCATTGCTTGTTAACACAAAAACTTTCTCTTCATTCTCTTCATTTTTTCAACTTGTTTCTAGAGTCATTTTAAGCTCACCGAAATCTATACAGGCAACTGTGACTCTTTTGGAAAATTTACATTTAATTATTGAGAAAACACAACGAGAAGATGTTAATGCCGATATAATGCCAATGTTGTTTGCATCATTCGATAGCTCTACTATACAAGTTCAGGTTTGTAATTCAAATCAACAAACACAAGTAGATCCAAACAGACACACACACATATATATATATATATATATATAAGTGACTATTAAAGTTTGAAAATTGTTTGTTTCGCCAACAGCTAGCCTTAGATTCCGCGTAATTGTAGTAGTACGAGTCCTATCAGGTCATACCACAGAGCGTTTAAGAGGTAGCACATCCATGCGCAATTAAAAACAACTAAAAAATTTTTATTCGTTTGCAAAGAAATCTTTTACACTCTTCATCTTTAGGTAAAAAAAAAAGAATTTTTAATTCGAAACTCTATAGTCTCTACCGCTCTCCATAGCTCACATTCCTTCACTTCTTCGGAAAGAAATTGCAAAAGTCTTGCAATGATCGCAAAAATAGTCAAAGTCAAATCGCCAAACATGATCGATTAAAATGCCCAATTTTGATACGACAAAGTTCACTTAAATTATAAGGAGAATGTGTTTAAATTTTATTTCAAAAATATACAGAAACTTATGCAATATATTATCTCATTCAATAAGTCTCCGGTCTGACACATATATGTCATCATTATTGACAGATTCAAACGATTTCGGGATAGAACCGATACATGCAATTATGTTTTTGATCGCTTTGGATGGCTTTTGGTCGTTTGTTATCCGTTGACTGCGGAGTGTAGTGCTCAACCCATGTTTCATACAATTGTCAACTATTATATGAAAAAAATCGCGCCTAAATAACGGCAAATAACGCTCTAAGTCATCACAGTTTTGAGTTGTTGTCAAAAGTGAGTGAACGCGCCGCCCACTTCGATCACAGCTTTCTCATGGGCAATTGTTCGTGCAAAATAGCGAATACATTGCCTTTTGATATTTTTAAGCTCTTCACTCTAACAAAACGATTTTGTGCACTTTTTTTATGTTTTTCTCTCGCTCGGTGTCCACAGAATTTGTGCTTGAAATGAGCAAATTAATCACAGTGTATGAATGTGTTCTTCTTCTCACTAAAAACGCAACTTTTAGTCAACACACGATAGTCAGATTTTCCCATTGTTATGAAAGTTACAAAAGTTGTGTCAGCAAAACAACCGTAATTTGTGTACTAATGGTCAAAATGTCATGAACTTTTTTGACAAGTATTGTTTAGAGATTGATACTAACCAGCAATCATATAGGTGTGTCGGAGATGAGACTTATATGATGATATGGTATATATACGCCTACATATATTATTGATGTATTGATATAGACCCTCCCGGTTAGTCTTATCACCGACGTACCGACTAAATGAAAAAAATGAATCTATAAATAGAAAATCATTTTCTTTAACAATTCGTGAAAGTTACACTTAAGAACTTACGACAACCTGAAAGGAGACTTCTATATAAAAATAATTGCTTTCAATTTACTAACATGCCCTATGCATATATTAGCGACGCAGATGTGTATGGAAAGCTTATTGCGTAAAATTGTGTACATTTTTTTACTTGCTATTAATTGAGATTTTCTTTATCAAGTTTTTCTTTCTTGTTAATTAATTATATTTTATATGCATGGATGCGATGAACAGAATGCAGCAGTTGTGGCGATAACCAACGTCTATGATAAAATAGATGAATTATCCATTAGACGCATGGTGTTGCCTAAAGTGAAATCGGTGTTTGAAAGAAATCTAACCGATCCAAAGATTGTGCAAAATGTACTCATTTGCATTGAACGAACAATGGATAAATTTGAAAAACCGCAGGTAAATTGCAAATGAAATTATATTTTATAGTAATAGCAACAAAATAATTGTATAGAAGAGGAGAAGGCATCCTTTGAACAAACGCATCTTTTTAACGTTTACTTTATATTCTTGTTCTCGTTCTCGTTCTCGTTCTCCTCATCATTATTTTGATATTGAAATATGATGATAAATTGATGAATGCACGGCTGCATGCATGTTCAGGTAACGGATGAGCTTTTAGTGATACTTTGTGATGTTCATATACCGGAACCTGATATTATTATGCGTACAGTGCGTAAGTAAAAAAAAAAAAAAGAAGTTAATAAATACAAAAAATTCATCCAACTTGTGAAAGTCAGCTCATATTTACCGCATAAGGGCTGCATGTATCGACGTTTGCATCTATCACTGACCGTTAGACTTATTTGACAATTTATATGTTTTCGAACAGGTATCTATAATAAATTATTCACGGATAAAGTTTATGGTGTGACGGTGGAGGCCGTAGCTATTAATATTCTGCCGTTGTTGTTGCCACACACTGTAAATCCAAACTTAAATTACGAACAATACTGTCAATTGATCGAGGTTTGTATTTCAACCACACTTGCATTACTTGACTGTCTAAATTGGTGAATGAGAACGGTTACGCGTGTTGTATAGCAACCTATATATCATCCTGTTATATCAATTCCAGATTATACACAATCTACTCGAGCATATCGACCGTCATCAACGTAATCGCTTGAAATTAGATAATCTCTCAATACCGTCACCAGAACGCCATCGTTCTTTAAGGCATCAATTTTCAACAGATAACATGAACGCTATACCGCCATTTAACATACCGAATTTACGCATTGATCAGCGTAAAACATCGAGTGCAGAAGACATGGCCAGAAAAAATTCAGGAGGTAATAAACAAACTGTTATGCACATAACATTATTTCTCGCACGTAATCTATTAATGAATGCCGGAGTAGAACTTGATTACCAAAAATATATATAAAAAATAATATGAAATTGAGATAATGCTTCTTATCATATGAAGATGTAACGGAACAGCGGTTTCTCATTGCCTACTATTATGTAAATTCTAAAAATCATATAAAATGATTTGCTTGCAACATTTCTATTGTTCATTTACAGTGACCTTTGTAGCAAGTATATATATTTTATATTATTATTATATACATATATTATTATATATATATATATATATATATATATATTAAAAAATATATAAAAATGGTAGCAAAAGCAAGTGAAGACATTATAGTGGGCCACGGCGCTCAATTATATGGACTACACCAGTTCGGTATCATACACTTATTGATATAACGACATTTCAAAATTGAAAACGGTCAAACGAGTAGTCCGATCCGAACTTTTTTCCAGAGTGTTCTACCGTAAATCAAAACATGTTGATGTTGCAAATTTGATCAAATTATCTCAAAAAATGCAAAATGGACAGATGGACAGACAAGTTTAGCATAATAAAAGATTGGTCTATATCAAGTCCTTCTGGGTCTTACAAAGATCCGCGAAAACTCAATATAACCTTGTGCCAGAAACAAGTAAGAAAATTATATTCGGCTATAACTGAATCTTTTTCACCCACCACTTTTACACTAAACTAGAATAAGTAAATATTTATTGTTATAGTTTATGAGCAAGGAGTAACATATCCACCTTTTTATTATTGCAAAATTGGGGCTGTGCACATCCTCTAATCGATTTCACCTCTTTTCAATACTTATCTGCGTGCAGCAACCGATAGTTTTAGTTTTGCAATCAAGACAATATCTGCAATGGACATTACACAAACGGACTGACGGACATGCTTATCCAAATTCATTCAGAGTTTGATGCTAATCTGAATCTCAAGCTTCCTTCTAGGTGCTGCAAACGTTATGACAAAATAAATGTACCTGTCCCTCATCCTTAGATCTTGGGCATAATAAGCTTTCATTTTAATGCATTTAAAGGTGAAAAATACATTTTTTTCCCAGATTAAAGTTTTAATGTGTAAAAAATTTTGTTGCTCTTTCTCTAAATGCCACGAAACTTTTGCATATAGATCAACTAAAGTAAATCCGGAAAAAAATATATACATATATTTTTTGCATTCTCTTTCTGTATTCATTCGCAAAATGCTTAAAAAATTTTTTTGTTTTTTTTTATTTCTTAGTCTATTAAGTTTCACTTTTTCTTGTCTTCAAGTCTCTCTCCTGATATCAATGTCAAGGGAATTGTTGAAAAAAGAAAAGAAAAGTTAATCCGCATTTTCATGACGGCCGTCATTTTGAATACAGAGAAGTATTGCTTGCATTGCATTGTATTGTCATCGCAACAAAAAGTGTATTGCAAAATTTAAACATAATTGAAATAACAAAAGTATTTGAAATATCGATTGGCAGTTTCGAGTCCGGCACAAAAACAAATTAAATAGAAAGCAAGAAAATAGAAAAGTACACAACTCTCGCATATATTCATTCTATTAGTGAAACGGAAAATATAAAATTTAAGAGGCCTACGTCGCCTTAAGCCTATAAGCTTAAGTAAAATCACCTCTACAAACTTAAGTTTCGCATGAATATGCAACATGAGTAAATATAGCTTTATGAACTTAAGCTCTACAGCAGGATGTGTGTGTGTTGTTGTTGCATATGTAGGTAGGCATGCTATTGTGCCCACAACTAATATTAATTAAACACTTTGTATAGACTCTATGCACACGAAATCAGCCTTATATAACAGGAAAGAGGAAGCATTCATAAGTATGCTTAAGCTTTTGATTAAATTGCATTATTTCAAATTATTGTAAATTACTCCTCAAACCTTACAAGGCACAAATTACAACTTGCCCGACGATTCTGCAAAACTGAAGTCGATATGAAAACTACAGTTAAAGTTGCAATTGACTAAAAAGATCTTAGTTCGATAGATGAAATTAATAAAATGAATAGAAAATAGTAAAACAATCGTATCGTAAATCTTAGGAATCCTCGCAGGCTAATATGCTTAATTTTTTCATCGTTGCGCGTAGAAGAGGCTCAATGTCTCAACACTTCGTCTTCGTGAAAATAAATCAAAATACAATTAATAGCCTTCGGCTGAAAGCCTTTTTCCAAAAACTCCTATTAAAAGTTATTTTTATGCTTCAGAAAACACTATGGGGAGAAGCAAAAAACTTTTTCGCTTTCCTCACAACAGCCATGTCTGTTAAAGTCAATCATGTTTAAATATCTTCAAATTGTAATCGATTGATTCCTTATTCAATGATAAATCAAAAAGAAACAAATTCTGTCAGCAAAACTCTTGTGCACGAACGTTCTCTAACTAAAATTTTACTTTTTCCATTGTTGCACAAGAGCAAACGATCAACATAAGGAACATAAGGTTTCCAAGAGTATCGTTCGAAACTCTTCTAATTGACCCTAGATTTACGTCACCTGTCAATTTTTAATTTTTAAAACTCAACACAAGAAAGTCGATTAATGTTAGTTACTAGTTTTTAATGATGCAATACAGCATATATATATATATATATATAAACATATACCTATATACATATCGTTCGATACTCTTCGAAACCTTATGTTCGAGGTTTGATCGTTTGCTCTTATGCAATAATGAAAAAAGTACAATTTTCGTTAGAGAACGTTTGCGCACAAGAGTTTTATATATATATATACATATATATGTGTATATGAGTACTGGGACATGCCTACGTTTTCCATTTTGATGCAAATGTTATGTTGTACGTTATGCTATGTGTGACGGATAGATTTTGGTAAACCGTTACAGTTGCAAAAATAAAGGTATAATTTGGCATAAGAATACGAGATCGAAAAAGGGATGCGATGCAGAAAAAACTACAACAATTTCAGAAAGTATCGAAATTTTTTTTGGAATTTTTTCCTACAGCTTTCAAACCCGTAGATATATTTCTGAACAACTGCTACCCAAATGTCTGCCAGAAGAAAGCGCGTTAAACTCATTTTTGGACTAAATATAAAAGTGATCCTAATGAATATTTAGGTTCCAGGCATCCGAAAATATCTTTATGAAATCGAAAGTTATAGACGAAAATGTGAAAAAGGTGTCGGTGTTTGATTAGGTTGTTTTAGTTTTATTTTGGATTATGTGGGCGTGTTTGTGAGCGGATCGCAAATATTTGTCAGTCTCGTCTTCTTAATTGATCATAGAATGCTTATGTCAAATTTTCGTTTCCTATCTTCATTTTTACGATTGTGACGATTCACAATATTTACGGGTTAGATAGACGGATTTTCGAAAATCTAGAGTTGAAATTATTTCTCATTATTCCTGTGATTGCTTTGTCATAATAAAAGGCATTAAATGTAATATAAATATAAAATCCGGCAAAATCAATTCATTAGCTAGAATGCTGCGGGTTGGTTTTTTTTTTTTTTTTTTCTTTGCATTACACAAAAGGTATTTTTCAACGTGTAAAAATATTTATTTGTAGTATTCAACGCAATTCAATTTCAATATTTATTTATTAATAAAAATTGAATGGTGTTTTGCCTTTTCATAGGTTCTGGTATGTTAGGTGGCTGGTGGTTTGGTGGCCCGGCGTCTCCTGATAGTAATTTTTTGCGCGTGGCCAATGCATTTCCCAATCGACGGTTATCGGACAATACTTTGATGACACCAAAAATACGCATTGCACCGTCGTGTGCCTCATCACCAGGTGGCACGCCTGGTAGTGGTTTACCTACACGTCGCCATTCCAGCATTGGGCCACAAGAAAGACGCGGCTCAACGATCAATTTATCACCACCCACTGTAAGTTGCTTATGGTATTTATTATGCTTTTATTTATTTGTTTTCTTTTTTTATCTTTCATTTTTATTTAATTTTTTTTTATTATTTTTTTTATTTATTTATTTTTTTTTTTTATTTATTTATTATTTAACGCGATTGTTGTTTTCTATAGTTAATTCTACTTAGAACCACGCTGTGTCCCATTAATTCTATTATATTTCATCTTATTCATCTGTACTGTACACGCAATTGTCATACCATTTAATATCGTTAATAGACATTTGAAAAAGTATTTAATAAACTTTCATTTGCCGGGTAATTTAAATTTATTAATTTATTTTTATCTTTATCTTTTTTATGATGAATTAAGTTTTAAAAAAAAAGAAGAACGATAGAAAAACTTATATGAAATATTTTCTTGAAGATGTGGGAAAAAAATCATGGCCCTTAGGGAGTGACGTTGAAACGACGACGAATAAAAGTAAACATTATTTATTGCTTGATAAACTTCATAAAACAATTTTTCATTTACTTCGTAATGTTATCGCGTATCGCGTAATCAGTAGGAATTCTCTTTCGAGGAATTTTATTAATCAATTTGGGTTCATAATGAACTTGAGGATGGAGGAAATGCTTATAGCTATGAAAAATGCATAGGACAGAGATTACATTTTCTACAGAATTAAAATTTTCAGAATATACGATGTATGTAGCATGTGTTTCATAGGTTAGTATTGGGATAGATTGAATCGCTTCTATGTTGCGTTCTTTCGTAGAAAGCACATAAAGAGATAAGGTCGACAAAGCGAAAAATATCATTGTAAAAATCTGAAAAGCATTAGTAAAATCGACTTTACGCAGAATAATCGTTCCCGTCTTGTAGTCAGGGGTTGAAATGAGAAAAGAAAATACGCAATAGCGTCATACTGAGGTATGTTTAATAGTTTAATAATTTAATAGCAAAAATAGCTGCTGTTCAAGAGCCAATAAAGCCAAACAAGGCTAGTAAACCGCATTTATTAAAGGAAAAAAGAAAACCCCGCTAGGAAGTATTGTCTCATTTTGGGTTTGAAAACCGCAATTTGCTCCATGAAACCATGAAATGAATGAATGTCAGGAGACTTTTTTTTAATTAATAATTTTCTTCTCTAAAACAAATGTATATGATATTAACAGATAAAGGGAATCATATTAGGGGTTACGTGCTCAGAAACCTCCAAGAAAGAAAAAAAAAGAAAAAAAGCGTTACATAGATAAAATCCGGTTGAGCTCCGGCTTTCATGAAAACTGTCCGCAAAGAAAATGCGAATTTTACTAGCTTTGCGAACTTTGTGCTAAGTGATCAACATATTGCTGGATTTAATTGAAATTGCTTTAATATCATTTGCACAGTGCAACCTTCGTTATATTCAATACACTTTTCCCAGAGATTCCGCAGTTCGTGTATCCCAATACTGATATCACTTTCCGAAAGTTTCTCAAACTACTCCTCTACGATTGCTTTTGTTACGTCATGTGATTAAAAGCTCCATCCAGATTGGAGTATGTTGAAGTTTTAGGAATAGATGGAAGCCAGATGGAAGTGAATGGAATAGTGAAGATTTCAGAATATCATTTGATCAATGCCTGATTAACGCTGATTGCTTTCTACTGCAATTTGATTCTTTTCTTATGTTTTTTACACCCATCACCGAAGTATGTGGGATATATTCACTTTGTCAAAACGTTTGGCATGCCAAGGAAGAAGTTTCAGAGACCTTACGAAGTATATAAGTATTCTTCATTAGCATCAAATTTTGAATGAACTTAAACTTGTCCGCCTGTCCATCTGTTCAATATGTGTAATGTTTACCCTAACATTCTCCTAACTGCAAATATGAAGCTATTCATTTCGAATTCGGCAAAGACGTTCTTGCACACAAATTGATATTGAAAATGGGTCAAATCGGTCAAAGGGCACGGCTATAGTACCACGTAAATTGAGAACGCCTCTGGTTTTCCAAATCAATAGCACCCTTAATACTTGTGCACAATTAGAAAAAAATTCGCCACGTGTACCGTTATAACGTACAGAAGCGAGCTTTAAAATCTTGATAAAATATGAAAATTCTTGCCTGCTTTCAAATTTGGAATATATCTAAACATGTCCGCCTTTTCGTCTATCCGTCTCTCCGTCTGCACAACAGTGTAGTACACTCAAAACTGTTTGTGTACGTTTACGCGGTCTCTATACATCTGTCTCTGTGGGAAACATTCCACCGTTCTTGCAAGTGAAGATATCGCCTACACACCCATACGCCCATGCGAAAATTTTATCCTAAAAGTAAAAAGAAATCAATTCGGCCCACACAATATTGTAGAACATGAAAATTTAGTTATTTTTCTTTTTTCTGGGATCACGCTGATGGGTATAAAAGATTCGGTCACAACCGAATATAATTTTCTCACTTATTTTAATTGAATCAAAGCGTTTGACGTTTACAACCATCTTCTCGTATTCTTTTTATTTTTTACTGGCTTTCATGTAATTAATTAACAAAATTTCGCTTGCATTCCGAAGAGTTGATGCCATAAAATTTTGAGTCGATTTTGATCACTTTGATCGTTTAGAATCTAAAAATTCAGACTCAGTACACTCTGCGGTCTATTATTGCCTTCATTTACCGTATCTGACACCTTACAAACGCTTTCCTCGATAATAACATTTTTTCTTTTTCCGTTTGGAACGCTTTTATCCAAATTATTAATACTTTCACCATATCTTTCATAAATTCGTTTCTCAGGCAAACATTTGAGTATTCGTCGCCGCATTATGTTTATTAAAATTCGCGTACATTTTTTTATTAATAGTTTTCAAAAAAGAAACAAAAAACAAAAAAAATTGCATAAAAGCGAAATTCGCAAAATACGAAAACCTTGAAGAAAAGCAAGTGAAAAATTGGGTTTTTCCTTTGACGCACTAGATGACCCCTCAGAGGCATGTTTTTTACTTGAGTAATGAAGTTGATCAGATTTTATATTTGCATTGTATTGCATCATGATTCAATATATAATATATTCGAGAAATGTTTTCGTTCAAATGGCCAAAAATGATTTCGGTTAAGAACATAGCGTTATTTTTAATTTTATTTTTAATTAATTTTATTGTTTTTTTTTTTTTGTTTTGTTTTTGGTTTTTTTATATTGCTTTAATTTATTAAATTTCTGAAAAAGTAACAACAAGCCGTACTGACTATCATTTATATCTCTATTGTTTAGTAGTAGTATCATGTTATCTTTGAAAACTTAAATCAGTAGAAAGAAAAAAGAAAAAAAACGCAAATTTAATATTCTGTTCTTATTTCCGTTTCCTTTCTTAACAATAAAAAAAAAAAAAAAATAATAAAAAAATAAATAAATAAATAAAAATATTATAAAATATTTTTCAAAAATCATATACAATATAACAATATAACACAACAACAATAATGATAACATATATATATATATATATATATATATATATATACACGTATAACACAATAGCACTGCGTTTTCCCTGTACGTGGTGGGTCAGGATCAAGTCTTTCAGTTCCCTCTACATCTTCTTATGTTGTAAGTGTAAAAAACGTCATATATTACTTAGAACAGAATATCGACGATAAAGGGAACAAAAGCAAATTAAAGCATTTGTGCAATAAAAATATGTTCTCTTGCACTGCTTCTCCTTTATATGACTACCGTGTTAAGCAAATATACTGTGAACGCAATGATTTTTTTTTTTTTTTGTGGTTTAATGGTATTTTTCAATATTTTATATCGAATTGTGTAAATTGAGTAATGATGGAGTTTATATGTATATGTGAAAATGGTGTTATTTTTTTTTTTTTTTTTTTTTTTTTAATGCAAGGCAGTTTTTCTATTCTATTATTGTTGTTATTTGTCTTTTCCGGGGCGCAAACTAAAAAAAAACATTAAAATTAACTGCGAAATAAACGCAATGAAATCGAAATGAATGTAACTTGTGAATGGAATGTAAACCGATTTCTCACGGCCAAGTCGATGGCCATCATTATACTGCATAAGCGTTGTTGTCAGCTTAAATGTGTTTTTTTTTTTGTTTTTGTTGGTTTACTTTTATTTTTGGGTGTTTTTGAACGCTAAAGTTTTATATACCGCTTAACTAAATTTGTTTTTCAATCCTTTGATATTTGACATGAAAATTTCTTTCAAAAATTACTTACTTCATCACTTAAATCCCTAAGAAAAAGAGCAAAGACGTATAAGGTAACCGTACTTGCATTGATTATCAAATTACGTAAATACTCGCCATCTATGTCTTGTATATACATGAATATTGGGAAATCTTTTATTAAATAGTTAACAAGGGTACAAATATCGGACATAGGACACTTCGTTTTACTGTGATGCAAAAGTAATGAAGTTTTTCAATTTAAAACTTAGATCGATAACATCTTAAGCAACAAAAAGGCGCCATCCTATACCGTACACCATATGTGCTATAAGGTACATTAAGTTTTTATAATTGTACGTTACACCTAAAGTGATTTAAGAATATTAAGAGAATTCAAAATTTTTAGGATGATTTCAATCAATCCTGCGACTACTCGCATTGATAAATGTTGATGAGATCTTAGAAGAAGAAAATTCGATTTTTTAAATTTGAATATCAGTTTACGTTATAAGTCGGCCGCCATGAAAAGTAGCTCAGTAGGTATGACTTTTGGTATTTTATCACGAAAATAAGTGAAGAAATGCCTTACACGAAGTAGTGTGAAGTATTAAATGCTTAGCTTTAGCAAAACTTTAGTTTGAAAACGTTTTGATGTTAAAAAACCATTCTGTTCTTGAAATTGCAAGGATATCGTTTTGGGGTCGATACAATAGTGACTTTGAAAAACCATTTCAAAACCAAAACATGTCTGACGATAATGCTCTTTATCATACTGCATTGGTCCGTCGAAAGCTGTCTGATCAGAAGTTTAACTGAAATTGTTCCAACATCGTCCTTGTTCAGGTCGGTGGGTCTTCTGCCCCATTCTCGATACTCAAAAAATTGGTTTGGCGACACCGTTTCAAGATGATATCAAAGATAAACTCGCGCTAGAAAATTAACTTTTTGAGATAAAAACAAGTTTGGCAAGGCTGATCGTTAAATACCCTACCCCACATTGTCTAACACAGTTCTTATATTTGTATGAAATTACTGTTATGGGTCAATTTTCATCACCACATATTTAAACCTTTCACTTTTCGTGAAAGTTCTTTTTAGGATAGAATCAAAAAAGATAGACCGAGATGATCCAAACTTGGTACAGTTAATTTTTTTTATGTTCAATAACTATTGTGATATAATTTTCATCGGCAAGCATTGAACATTATACCTTTTTGTCGTTCGAACTTCAGTTTTCGTTATATGAGAGGGGGTTCAAAAATTGGCCCTGCCGGTCCAAAGTTTTCACAATAATTTAGAATACCGAAATACTGCTATTTAGCCGCTTTGCCGAGAAATTTTGAAAATTCCAATCTTTTTCCATATACCGACATTTCAAAGTGGGACATTTTATGGGGAGTGGCTGAAAAAGTACGCCGATCCGAATCATTTTCAAAAATTGCTACCTGTATCTTAAACACAACTTTACATGGACAAACATCGGACGGACAGAGAAGCTTAAATCGATTCAGAAACTTATTCTGAAACGGACTGTATAATAAAAGGTGGGTCTATCTTAAGCTCTTTTTCGTATTACATACGTCCGCACTAAGTTAATATGGCCTGTACCACAAGTGGTGTAGCGTATAGTAACCAAATAAATCTCGCTAATTCCCAAAGATATTGGCATGAACCTTTCTACAGATGTCAATTTGAATGGCAACGCCCGATGTAGATGGAAACGTTTAGATCACAGTAATATTTACAAACCTAATGACAAACCATGTATTCCCATTTTTGGCAGACGTATTGCGGATATTAAATACGCATCATTTATCGCCAAGATAATTAATTTATACGTAAATAGTTTATTCGACTTTTCAATTGCAGTCAGTTCAGTTTTATCCTAACATTTCTACTAAGAATCATCAGAAGGCATCAGAAACTTCGCTATGTTGTTTTTATCACGTCGGTGTGATTGTCGCCGAAGTTCTTACGTAAAGAGGTTAACTTAGCACAGGTCTAATGCTATAAAGTTTACTAACGAACGGGCCGACAATTCCTGAAAAATTCCATCAATTTCGTCAATGTGGTGTAAACTTTAAGTTCTTTTCATCAATTTAACAAACAACTGTGTAATGTTTCTATATGTGAGTGAAATCCCAGTAAGTATCCGTCATAGGCGAAGGTGTATAGTTCTTCTAGGCAGCATGCACATTCGTAAAATCATTTTGAGGTCCAGAAAATTCAATCAACGTCCTAATCTTTTTTTTTTTGTTGATGTGGCCAACGGGGTATCCTCCAATTGCGTCACAAGAAAAAAGTAAGGAAAAGTGGTGGTCGCAGCTTAGTAGGTGTATGCCCAGTTGCTAAATGTTATGTCCTCACCGACGCAGCAGTCACTATAGCTACCAACCAACGGGAACTCTACCGCACAGAGGGAACTCCAACATATATCAATGTCCATTCTTTGATAATACATTCATTGTGGCGGAAGAACTAGTAACACATTCGATAAAACGTAGGCCCAAAAGCTCTATTAAACTATTGATCCTTGCGTTTGCAGAACTATATCTCTTAGTTTTCTGGAATCCCAGATGAAAATAAGCTTCCTCATCACTTGAAATAATTTTATTAAAAAAGTAATGATTTTCTGTATGCATCTCCTGTGTCCAATTAGTGAGTGTAACCATCGAAACTTGTTAAATCTCAGCGCAATGCCACCGCATTTGAAATGAGCCCTTTCATTGAAAGACACTATAGCTGTTATAGGATCATCTGTAATAACTAGAAACAACTATTTCGGCTCTTTACTCTAGTCAGTTCTTTACCCGGCTCGGTTCTTTTCATTGTAATCGTGTTGCTCTTTCTGACAAAGTTCTTAAGATCGACGATCACAGAGATCTGAAATAATCGTAATTACCAGCGATAGGGACTATACGATGTAGAAAGATGACAATTGATTGCTCCTATGACGAGAGAAATTAATGTTGAAATTATCAAGACATTGCAGAGCAAAAGAAGAGCCGGCCCGATACAATCTCACTAAAGAACTGAAATTTTACCAATTTACGGCCGATAATAGGTATTAGATAATACAAAGCTTGGTTGCAGTATATACTACGGCAAAGTCAAGACTTTCAAAGGGTCGCAAAAGACCTAAAATATCCTTAAGAAAAGCACGGTTTTAAATTCTTCGGACTTGTTCGTCTTTATTGTACTCGTAAATATCTATAGCTTCGCATTGGCGAAATAAATAGACGAATCCGCATACATTTTAAGCGAGTGGTGTCTAAAGAAATTTAGAATTGAATTCAGTGCAAAGCTTCTTGCAGGCATATATAGCAGAGATGATAAAAACCAATCGGTAATGGATAGTTGAAGTACCACTCTTTAGTTGTATGTTGGAATGAAAGGAAAAGCATTTATTTCTTCATGTCTGTCGATTCCGAATGATGAAAACGTTTCAAAGAAATTTATCTTCAAACTTGTCAAGAGATAAATATTTCATTGATACGATCAGGTTACAATTGATTTATTTAATAATTGTAGATAGTTTTCATCCTACACTTTTCTCGCAGTTAGGAAACGTTAAGTTACGTATCGTGTTCTAAAATTTAATATCTATTATGTTTTGTCTCTTTGCTTACCTACTTAAAAAAAATGCTTTGTTATTATATACAGATGCTTATGCGTACGCATACACCTACGAAACACCTTTATATACACCTACATATTGCAATATAATTTATATTTCTTAATGGTTGAGGAAATTACGCTAACATTTTTCTATATATATTAAAATTAAGGAAAAAATATTGAGAGATTTTTGTCACCTGATACTGCTTCGTGGCATCTATCGGGCTAGATACGTTAATCGTATGAAATATGAAACTAAGTGAAATTTTTGAAAAAAGTTCACTGCACCTGAAGTTAATTCTAATCCTTACTGTCAGCAAACAAAATGATTTCAGAAAGCGAATTAAAAAAAACCGACCGATCAACTGATTAATGAACGGGGTGTCATGTTCCATTCCATGACAAAGGCAGACAACACAGGTATTAGCTACGAAATTTTGAAGCATCTATCCTATAGCATAGGCTTCGCTACGTCCGACTGTTCTGTGCAAAAGTCCCTAGATGATCTAAAGTTGATTTCAAAAAATATCTACGAAAATCAAGTTTTTCCACGACAAGCCAAACTTTTCCAAGCCAAGTCATTCGACGATAAATCACAAATCATTTTTCCCGAACGTCATAGATAATAATGGCCATTATGTTTGGGGAATAAAATTCCTTTTGAATAAAACAAAAATTTCACTAAAAAAATATATTAATAAAAAATTTCTCAATACTTTTTCCCCTTAACTATACACTCGCATACGTGCATATGTACGTCCGTATATGTACACATACACATACATAGTACATTCTACACTCTAAACAAATACACACATAGAAAATTAATCCATTTTATTGTACAATTATAGTGTGTTCGCATTCTCTTCGTTCGTTTGCTTCGTTGAAATTTAAATTCAATTCATTTATACGGAATATTTACATTTTGTTACCGAATTGCTTTCTTCTAAGACTTGCTGTAATATCGTAATGTTGACTGTAACGTTACAATCTAATTGTTCTGTTTTGTGTTTCTAAGATTTTTTTTGGCAAAATACCAACTTGTTTTTATACCTGCCGCCAAGAGTTATGAAAAAGTTGCATTACTTCGCTTAGGAAACACGATAAGTCGATATAGTGGCTAATGTGGAAATCGAGAAGATGCAATTTACCAATTGTTTTGAAAGTTTCGTATTCAAGCACTAGTTGAAGCACTCGTCCCAAAACATCATTTAAGGCAATCGTAATGCGGGACAGACTTTGAGCTATACATCACACAGATTTGCCAATAAATGAATTTATGCGCAGATAAGACTTAATATCTAATAAAGATTGTGAAAATTTTTTTGAAATATTAATTTGAAAACTATAATGTGCATTTAATTTTAATTCGTTCACGTGTGCTTGTAACAAATCCTACTATGATGAACTTCAAAAGCTGACAGTCAGAATGGAATCATGGGTCTTGGACAGAAAATTATTTATACTTTAAATTCATTCATTTATATATCCTACCGCGATGAACTTCAAAAGTTTACAGTCAGAAAGGTCTGTGTATACGGTATACACAGGCCAGATAATTTTACATCCTATAGGGACAGGTCTACCACTTCTGGTACAAGATTATATCAAGTTTGTTGGGATGTATGCGACAATTAGATAGACTTGATTCAGACCCACTTTTTATTATACCCAATCGATTCAGAATCATGCGTTCAGTCGTTTTTACGAACAAAATCTCATTGTTCATTACACTTGCAAATAAAATCGTTTTCGACTTTGCAAGTGTAATTCTCAATTTGCTTCGATGATGCAGCTCACATAGTGCATAAACTAATTTCTGAATTAGTCTAAGCTTAACTGTCCGTCTGTCCGTTAAATGAAAACAAGTAAGAAAATTGTATTTTGCTTTATATCCGGCAACTTCGTCTTAAAAAGGCAACAACAAATTTTTACTCTATAATATTGAATGGGCGTGGCCAATTATTTGCATTTATGCAAAATGTACGAGGAAATTTTTTTCGTATGTCTATTATAGTATATGATGAGTAACTACCAAGAAACTCAGAAAGCAGAGGTGTCCTCAGTTCTTCGACCAATTTCCAGGTTGTCTTATGACCATGAATCCAGGTTGTCTTAAGCCTTAAGATGTCAAATTGCTACAATTTATTGAACTGTGTTGTCAAATTCCCAATTCCAACAAAGTGAAATTGCCCGCGTAATAGCGCCTGCACTTCCATTGAAAACTCGAATAAAACTTTTCAGCTATCATTTTTAAATATTGAATGATTGATTCATTTAAGACAAAGGAAATCATACGATAATCTTATCGCTTAATGCAATGTACACAAAAAGAATGCCAAGCGTCTAAGTAGTTTTGCATATGTCGTGTATGTGAATTCCTTAGAAGAAATGTTGGCGGTTGGTGGGTATAACAACAGGTTCGCCCCCAAGGACATAACTAAATCTTCGCCTATTGTTTTATTTTTTTCTTTTTTATTTGCGTTTTAAACTTTCCCTCCTACTAATCGTTGTCGTTTTGTTCTATCGATATAGTTTGTATACGTATGTGCCGTTTTTGATGGTGTGTACATTTCTTCTTCTATTCATTTATTTGTCTTTATTTTAATTTTCCTGATTATTGAAAATATTTACAGCTTGCACGGAGCATGTTCGTGAGTACAGATTTTCGCTTAGTTATCTACTTTCGTTGCTTTCAACTTTAGCTTTCATCTTTTTTCACTTCACACCTTTGCCTTAATAGTTTTGCCATAAAAGTTTTGCCTTAAATTTATCCACACCTATTGGACAAGCTTCCGTACAAGTGTTTAATATAATTAAATAATTTATAAAACTTTCGAATTCGAATAAACTTTTATTCCCTTTTATTGCTAGACATATGTATGTATAAAATAAACCATGTAAATGTGTACTAATAGTGAATTGTGAAAGGATTTATTTTATAATTTGTTTTAAAATTTGTTTTTGTTGTTTTTTTGTTTTGTTTTTGTTAATCCTATTCGCATTGCAAAAATTTCATTTGTTTGCTTATCTGAAGGCTTAACATCTCGCAGTGTCACGCTGTACACACATATATATATATAATATGAATTAAAAATATTTACAAACCGTTGTACCCTTGCAAAGAGGAGGCCACAGCTCGAAGGTGAGAAGCATAAAAGCGATAAATATTTAAAATATTTAAAGCTTAAATGGAAAAGCAACGTAAAGTTTTCTTCCGTTTTTTTTTTTTTTTTTATTCCTTTACTGCAAAGTAATGGCACGTAAAAGAGAACATTACTCGTGGACCTCCATCGTATTGAGTTCTATGAAAAGTTGGCATTTTTTTCTACTACAGCAGCGCCATAACGCCAAACCACTCATTATTCAATCTTACTTGGCTCCAAAATGTTTGTGTTGTGAATGAAATTATTTACAGTTTTAACAGAATACGTTCTTGATAGATGTAAGCAAAAAAACTATCAGTTTGCTTTTGGCAAACAATTACAGTAAATTTACCGCTAAAGTCAACTCTATTCATCCCATAGTATAGCCTATAAAATATATTTGGGAAGAGCATGTAAAGCTCATACAATAACATTAAATAGTTTATTGTAGGCCTACTCATCGTGAGGGCCGGTAAAGTAAACCGCTTCTAACGGGGTAATATCTTTCACCTTACTATCTCACATCTCTTGCATTGGCGGTTTTTCGGTAAGTCATGTCACGTTAAATTTCGTGTCATACAACTGTCATTGCTCTGACATTTGACAATAATAAAACAAATAAGAGAATTATATTCGGCTATGGCCGATATTTTGGTACGCTTCCAATTCTACTTAAAAAAAAAAAAAACAAAACAAAACGAAATTATTCAGCTGTGACCGAATACACTAAAAGAGTAAACGCAAAAAATTAAAGTTTCGTACTCTATAATAAGGAACGGGGAAGATTTTTTCCAAATTTTGTGGAACATAAAAGAAAATTTGTATCGTATGTTTAATGTAGTTTATGAGCTTACTTTAATAGCGGAAATGCTCATTGAAATATAGGCGTGCCCTTGAGCCGATATGGCAAATATTCGATACCAGTAAGAACTTGCGAATATCTGCTAAATTTTAAGGTGATATTTTCATTTATGTGGTCAGACCAATGTCTGCAGCAAACATTACACAAACGACTGGACGGACAGAAATTAATGCCGATCAAGACTTATTTTATGTACTTTATGGAATCTCTGAAGTTTTCTTCTGATCTGATTCATCTTGTCGAAACGAATACAGAGCCCGAAGCCCGCACGCTTCGGTGGTGCGTAGGAAATCGAATTTGATCTTTTTCATACTTTTTAAAAATCGTAATCTAAAAACCGTGTAATATCGAAAACGACAATATATCGTGTATGCCATGTAAAAAGAGCGATACGTCAGGGTAATGAATGAGGAGATCTTCGGTCCGTTCAGGTAGGTATTTAGAAATTTGGTCTAAACTGCATGCACTTTATGAATTGTGGATAGATTTTAGTATTGATTACTACGCAACCCAGAAGTAAGTATTAAGAAATTCGATCCACTTCGAACGTAATCACTTTTCCTTTCTTCTTCTTATTCATTGTGCATGGATTATATGTATTGAGGTTAAATTTTTCATATATATTAGAAGACACCGAATAAGAGTATGACATATATATATATATATATATATATATATATATTCAATTCTTATCTACTTATTGGAAATTCTTAATCTTTCAAAGAAATCTCATTTATTATCCTCTACACAACAGGGTGGATCAATGCCAAATACTTCCAGCAGCGTGCCATTTTTGCTTTCATCCAGTATGCAATCGATACGTTCACGACGACCATCAACGGTATTATCAACTGGACCATTGGGATCGGGTACAGGATTATGGCAACAGTTGGGAAGCGGAATGGTAAGACAAATAACATCTGTATCGGGTACAGCTACCCCTGTACCATTACTAAATATAAATGGGCAACGCCAAAGTGTCCGCAAGTGTCCGTCACTCAATATAACGTTTACACGATAATAACAAATATTAAAGTAAAGTCAAACTGAAAATAAACAAATAGAACCAATAAGAAAATTATATTCGGCTGTAACCGAATTTTTTATACCTATCACCGTTATATTAAAAAACGTTAAAAAAAAAAAAACAAATTGGATTTCCATAATCTATAATATTAGGAGGACGTAGCTGATTTTTTTCTATTTTTGTAAAATAGTCTTGGGGAGATTTATATCGTGTATCTGTTGAGCGGCGAGCAAAGAAATCGGATAGGAAAAATATTTTCAAATTTTATTGCGTTGCAGGGGTGTTCTTCAAACGATTTGGTCCATTTGCAAATTCTTTTGCAAACTTGTAGACGATATCTTCATATTTGCTAATCGCAGAACGGGCGCCGTACCTACAAGACAGTTATGAAGACGAACGAATAGACGGACACTGGTTCAGAATGTGTACACTTTATGGGTTTCTTGAAGATGGGTTCTGGGCCTTATAAAGGTCTTCACAAAAAATTAAAACTTAATGCTCCATAACACTGCCTAAACGTGGCAAATTTTTTCACTTTTATAAGGGTATTATAGTGTTGCCCATGGAATATACGTTCAAATCTTTGTAAATCTATCTGAGCAGAAAGTCTACTTTTTATTGCTTTTCCAAAACGGGGGTGATTTCAGTTGACGAAATATTGTAGGTATGTCCTTCGGCCGATTTGGTTCATTTGGATCAATAATCCAACCTTGGAATAATAAATCTTCTAATGTTTTTGAGAAATTTGAAGTCAATAGCTTGGTTTTCGTACCCAAGAGTCTGTTTACAATAGACTTTAGACAGACGGATAGACGGACATGCTTAAATTTATTTAGAATTTGATGCCGACTGAATTTGATGAAGACTGTTGCACACTTTATCGGGCCTCGAAAACTTCCTTCCGGGTGTTGTGAACGTTTTCATAGACTGAATATAGCCCACATCCTTTGGTGATGGGCTTAAAAGCGATATTCGCCCCATGATATCTGTCACCTAAGGCAAAAATGTAAAATTTAGGCATACGTACATTCATGTGTGCGTGTATTGACTATCATAACGAAAATATATTTTGTTGTTGTTACAATTTATGGAATTCCTTCCGTCTCGTAACTACAATTGTCTCCCGTGTTTCTCGGATATATCGATATAATTTTCAAAATATTAGATTAATTAGTTTTATGTTAACTTGATACTTATACCTTATGGACGGACTGACGAAAAAGTGTGCACTTATCATCACCGTAAATAGCATATAGTTTACGAACACATGTTACGACTGAATTATAAAAATTGGCTTCCTAATCATCGGTGCTAGGTATAAAAAAAAAATCTTATAATAATTAAAATTAAAAAAAAAAAAAAGAAAAAAAAATAACAACAAAAATAGAATATTATGTGTAAGCGACAAAAAAAAGGAATAATAAAATCAAATTCAAATCTATGATTTATTTTAAGAGAGAAAGAGTGAGTGAGAGGGGCAGAGGGTAATTTTAAGTTTACATAACTTTATATAAGTTTTCTCCTTTGTAATGTAATGAGTGTCAATTTGATGTTAATGTTCACAATTTTTTGCGAAATTTAATTCTTTTCCTCTACCAACGTCCAACCCCCAACCCTACTGATCTTAATGTTTAAATATGTTATATGTTGATTTAGTACATAATGTATTAGTATATATTTAAAAAATTACAATAAATCCCAAAGTGTTTTAGCTTATAAAACCAAAACCGAAACACATCCTCTAGAATATCCCAATTAATATTTAATATATCTTTATTCATTATTATTATTATTTATTTTTTTTTAATATATATATATATATATACATATATATATATACATATATATACATATATATGTATATATATATATATATATTATATTTATATATGTATATATATGTCTTAAATTAAAATCTACTTAATAAATGTTATAAAAAAAAAAAAAAAAATATTCTTGTTGTTCGAAATATTTTCCCCTATTAATTATTATACTTAAATTGATATTTATTGTCGGTACCTTATTACAATTAGTTTTAAATATACCATATAATCGCGTATACACTCACTCGTATATATTCAAAGCCAGATGTATTGGCTCGCTAAGATTTATTACCAAAAACAAATTTTATAAAATTAACCTTAAATGAAATGATGAACGGCTTGCATACACATTGCATAAATTAAAACAATCCTCTTCTTCACATACATATCTACCTCATTTACATACTCCTTTTTATATATATATATATTTTTTTTTTGCACTTTGAAAACGCTTTAATCTAATTCAAAAACACATTAGACCTCCTCGCAATCCTTATTGTATAGACTTTGAACAGTTCAATCAACGAAACAAGAGATCGACACAACGCTTAAAATCAACTTTCTGCTTTTTTTTTCTTTTTTAATATTCTATTAAAACGACATAGTAGGCTCATTCTTGAATACCGTGCGCCACTCTAAAATTATTCATATAACGACTTCTCATAATAATAAGACCGTATATGGGACTAGTGTTCGTTCTTGGTTCAAAACACATCGATGCACGGAATTTCATAAAAATATCTCAAAATGTACTACTTGTAGATTGAACAAAACAGCGAGGGACAGATGGACAGACAAACTTAAATCGATTGAGAAAGTAATTCTAAATTCATTGGTATAATAAAAGTCGAGTCTATCTCATGTCCTTCTCGTCGTTATATACATATGCACAAACTTAATATATCCTAGTGCCACAAGTGGTATAGGGTAAAACAATGTTTTCGCATTACAAACAAAAAATATATTACTTTGAAAACAAGGCAAGGCCTGCACTAATTCGCCTACTGCAGTTATTCACTCGTTTTGGTAATAATACGCCAAAAGTTAAACATCATTTTCATGAAAACGCGGACATTGGAGGACGGCCAAAACATCACGTAGCGTGATCCAAATTTTGCAAACTTAACTTATTTCCTTCAGTTTCCGCCATAGAAAATTAGAAAATAGACTTTTTTTTCATATAATGGACTTCTTTTCATGATAACCCCTACATCAAGTTCAAGTCTAAAAAAGAGACTTATGTGATCCAAATTTTATACCGTTAATTTATTTGCCAAATTGCTACAATAAATAAATATTAAATCTTTCTCTGAAGGGCAACGGTTCATGAAAAATCGTACATGGAGTGGGGTCTAAGAAATGGATCCACGTGATTGAAAAGTTTGGAATTACCACCACGAACAAAACTTCATCATAAAATTTAAACTAGTAGGCCTTTGGGCGTATAAGGGTTTACATTTCCTGAGAGTACTTATACGCGTTGACATATAAAAAGTAGACATAGGTGGTCCAAATTCGGTAAGGTTGATTTCTATGTCAATTTGCTGTTATGAACTAAAATAAAATATTAAATAATAAAATATTAAATAATATTAAATATAAAATATTAACAATATTCTATCATATGAAAACTTATGTTTCGTAAGAACGAAGAAGAAGGTTATATGAGGGACTGTTCAAAAAATTGCTCCAATCAAACCAAATTCTTAGTATCACTTTAAAACGTCAAAATACCGTTACAAAGCAAGTTATGGCGAAAAATTTTGATAATCGCAATTTTTTGCAAAAAAACACCTTTTCAAAATAAAGAGTTATATGAGGAGTGGTGAAACAAGTGAACATATCCCGACCACTTCTAATAGCGTTCGTTCTTAAGCCAAAACTAGTCGGTGCAACAAATTTTATCAAAATGTTTCAAAAATTGCAACCTACATGGGCAGACATAAGAGGGACAGACAAGCTTACAAGCTTAGAATGAAAATGATTCTGAATCGATCCATATAACTAAAGTTGCGTCTATCTTAAGCCCTTCTTGGTGGTACGGATTCTCGTGCCATATATGGTGTAGGGTATAAAAAGTAATTTTTATAAATGAGAAGACTTGGCACTGCTCTACTATTAAGGGATATGCAAGAGATCCATTTTTTATCACTCCAGACGATCCAGAAAATGATCCCTAACCAAGTGTCCAAGTGATGTTTTGTTCACGCAGTTTTGGATTACCCTATAGATCCTAAATACTTGAATGAAATTTAATATATTGGCATGACTTGCTTTAAGGAGGAAAGTTCTTACGATCATTACCTATAAAATGTGCTATTTTCCACTTGCCATTCTTAATATTTTTCCCATAAAAAATCTGATCGAATCTTGACATTATTAAATGAATGTGAAAAATTTGAAACGGATAAAATCCGTTATACCGTAACAAGCTCTAACTGTTTCCATTCGCCATTTCGAGAGTTTCTCATGAAAGGTAAGCCTTGATATGAAATCAATATATAATTTTTGGTTTCTCTATCGAATATAGATGAGTAAATGCATTAAAGAATGTGATGTGTCGTATCTAATAGTTGGACTTGCTTGGCTATATCGTTCACGCTTGGCTCCTTTAAAATTGGCAGACTTTGAATATCCATCAACCAAGCTTTAATATATACACCTTAAAAAAAAAAGACAAGTCCCCTCTTGCGTTGTTCTGTATTGAAAGACAAAGAAACGACGCCAATGCAAATGCATTTCAATACGGATTAAAGGATTAAATATTGCGATCTATTCCCGATGGGTAACGATGAAGGCCTGGAAATTTTGTACAATTATGACAGAGAAAATTTTTTATTCCTGCCGTTTATGAAATTCAATTTTTTTATAAAGAGAAATTTTTTTTTTCTTTCCCAAACAATATTTCAATAGGTTTCTTAAAAGGTTTTAATAAAAATATTTCGAAAATTAGTTTTGAGGATGTGCTTAACATAAGCTTCCCTTCAGAGAAATGAAAGCCACAATTGACGAGCCGATTTTAATCAACAAAACAAAAAATAGAGAAAAGTAAGTGAGTGAACTGAAGTATTTGTTTATTTTGCTTTACTTCTTCTTCCTTTATACCATATATTTACTGGATTTTCGCATTCATTTAAGTTTTGATTGCTTTATAAGAAAGTGTTTTAAATAAATTTCGATTACGCCTTACATTAGGATATGAATTCGCTTTTGAGATCAATTATTAATACTCATTGTTCTTTTAAATTTATTTATTTATTTATTTATTCAGCTACGTATAAAAATTGTCAGTCGACACAAAATATCTTAGAACTAAACTGTAAGTAAGAATCTAAAGATAACGAGAGTAAAATACTAGATGCTGCTACAGATCACAAAATATATACTGCGACTACTGAAACAATATCAAATAGAAATAAGTAAGAATACTATAGTCGGATTAGGCCGACTATTAGACACCCTAAACCACTTCGCAGATATTCATTCATTTTCGTGATAACATATTCGAAATTTTACATTGCTTTTATGTGAAGGCATGATGTTCATGAAAGCCCTCATATTGGAAGATGCTAACGTGGACTCAAACATTTTACTACAAGTTAGACTTTGTCGCCATCGAAGCGTTGACGCTTTCCATGAGAGATGTAAGCAAAAGATCTATTTGATCCGAATTACTCTTACGAAACAATTTTCATCAGAAAATGTAAAAAATTGGACACATGCCATATGCCACATTGCACATGCCATATCAGAGTTTAGTTTTCATTAGACCCTTTTTTAACCTGGAATCCAGAACATTGACCGACTTTTTCCCAATTCGGTAAAATTATTGCTTATGTCAAACTATTATTATGCATGAATTTTCATTAAGTAATATCGAAAATTAGGTCTTTTCATCACATCAACGTTCTCTTTCCGTACGAACGTTCATGCGGCAGGGGGTTCAAAAAAATTGACGTATTTCGAACACCTAAAGACTATTATCCAGGGATTTTTATCGCGAAATTCTGGAAAACAGAAAATAAATTTTTCATATTAGGATCAGCTTATCAAAATAAGGCATTATAAAGGGAGTGGTCGAAAAAGTGTGCCGATCCGAACCATTTTCAATAGCGTTCGGTATACCAAATTTCATTAAATTATATCGAAAATGTTGATCTATAGATTGAACACAAATATACACGG
>CCAG010020158.1:0-18491 GCA_001077435.1 Glossina morsitans morsitans | reverse complement strand
ACAATAAACCGTGGGTAGCGTTGCAATAAAAGATGGGTCTTTTTCAAGTCACCCTGTGTGTTGTCTATATCCGCACAAACTTAATTCATTCTTATACCACAAGTGGCGTATGATATAAAAATTTAAAAAAAGGAAAATAAAAAAAAAATTAATTGATGATTAATTTTTTGATTTACAATCAAAACTCGTTTTATGTAATGAATTTTGTATACCTACATTTTCATTGTTCATATTCAAAGCTAAACAAAATATATATTTTCAACGAAATACTTATATTACGTCATATCTTGAAAAAATCTTAATATGGGAAATATTTGCAAGTTTTAAATATTATCGAGAAAAATCGATAAAAAATAGAATATTCGTGTACTAAAAATTAATTTCCCCTCTTTCGCCAACGGAGGGCTTTACTGTATTTTTTCGCTTAAGCGAGTTTGTCGCTATATATGGAAATCAATGGGTGCGGAATCACGTATTAAAGAATGTTCATTAAATTTCCTATATTAAGTTTTTATTTATTTATTTTTATTATTTTTCCAGAAGATGTGATATTGAAATTAGACTTTTTGAACGATCACTCGTTATATGAGGACTTGTTTTGAAAAATAAGAAAAATAAGAAAAATGTCCGTTTTAAATATTTCTGATATAGAAATTCGATGAAAAATAGTATTTCGACGTACTGTAAGAGTGAGTAAAATGAAGGTATGATAAGCTTGTGAGGACGTATGCAATGTCTAGAAGAGTTTGATATATATTTACTCTTCTTTGTGTCAATCATCTTCTATACGTCGGTTTCATCTACGGAACGACATGTAAAACTCTGTTTTAAAAAAGTTGAAAAATGATATTGCGACATATTAAATGGATGCGAATCGAGTCGTACTGTATTTCGAACTTCTTAAAATACTATAAAAATGTTATCAAAAGCAAAACAAGTAAGAAAATTATATTCGGTCGTGACCGAATCTTTTATACCCATCGCAGTTATCCTAAAAAAGACTAAAGAAAGAAAATGAATTAAATTTTCTACACGATAGTTTTGTGTGGGCGTGGCTATCTTTTTTCATTTTCGGAATAAAAGTGGAAATTTATAAGGTATATGTGTTGTAGTTTATGAGTAATGAGCAAAAAACGGAAAACAGGCGTGCTATTAGTTAGGCGTGCCCTTTGACCGATTTGACCAATTTTCAATACAAACCTACGTGCAAGAACTTCCAATGTTTCTGCTAATTTTGCAGTCAGGAGAAGATTTACAATTTACATTAGACTGATGGACAGACGGGTCTATCTAAATCAATTCAAAATATGATGCTGATCAAGTATACGTATACTTTGTGCGGTCTCTGGACGTTCTGAATATACCACGCATTTTTCGGTGATAGGTATAAAAATGGTGATATAAAATATTGAATGATTGGACTTGCCTGAATATAGATCTGAAACTTCACATTGAGGAAATTTCTCCATCTATTCATATATAGTACGTATAACAATGTTCCGACTCACTTCATTCTAAATAAAAATTGGCAAAGGACTCGAACAAGCTCGCGTAGCAAATTTCATTAGAATAATTTGAATATTGTAACGGATGTTAGGTTGACAAACTTTGCAACACCTGTATGAAGCGTGGTATAAGATATGAAAGCTTCACACGAATGCACTCAGTGGAGGAGTCGAGAAAGTGATTCTGAATCAATCGGTATAGCAAAAGATGGATCTATCTTAAGCCCTTCTCCATGGTAGAGGGTTCAAAAATTGTGGAACATCTGATCATTTGGTGTTCAGCAGATGTTTGCACTTTTTTCTTAGCCGACGATGGGTTTCTGTACCACGCCATACAATGTTTTATATGCTTTAGAATATCTTCTTCTGGAAGCTACTCTTTCTTTTAAAATAAAAATCCACTATTGAAACTTTTTCGCTGGTAGAATTTGTAAAATTTTTATTCTCTATTATTATTTTATGGACTAATTTATTTAAACATATCACAGGGATAAATAAATATTTGCATTTTTTTATTAATTTAAATTTAATACAACATTACGTCAAGTGTTAAGACAAATTTCTAAGAAAATATATTTAAAAAAGAACAACTGAAAGTAAGAAAAAAAAAATCTTAAACAAATTAAGGAAAGAAACATTCATGACTTTGTGAATTTTTCTGAACTAAAATGATTAATATGTGTATGTATGTGCGTACTTATAAAAGTGTGCTAAATGCTAAATTATTATTCAACAAATAGTTGAAATTTAAAACAACAATTCTAATAATGTTCAGCTGTGGCCGAACCTTTAATAACCACTACGAGAGTATATACGCGAAATGATATCGATATGAGAAATAAGGGATTTGGCTTTGATCCTTTAGCTTTCATAATATAATTTACATAAATCCGTGTAACGAAAACCGAGAACATGAGTGCAAGATTTTTAGGTAAACTCTGGATATACATACTCATGATCAAAATTCTTCACGTTATGTTCGTTGATGTGCGCTTAGTTAGTACATGTTCAGCTGCAGACTGTCCATGGATCTTCACAAATAAAGTAACGTAAAGCTCTACCGCCCATAATTATATATCCTACACAAACACTTTGCTCTTAAGGCAGTTTTTCATACAACTACTTTTTAAAATAATGAATGATAAGTTGTATGGGAAGTGGTCGAAAAAGTGATCCAATCCCAAGCATTTTCGATAGCGTTCGTCTTTGGGCCGAAACATGTCCCCGGTGTACTAAATTTTATCAAAATCTTTTTGATAAATTGTGATATGTAGGTTGAACACAAGAAAACAAGACATAAGACAAGCGGACGGACAAGTTAAAGTGAAAGGTGTTGTCTACGCCAAATCCTTCTGGGTGCTGCATACGTTCGCGCAAACTAAATGTACCTTTTTGTCACAAATGCTGTAGAGTGCAATGACTCAAATTGATTTATAAATCTTTGGCGCATGTAAGGTATTTATTGCAGGCCCAACGGAAGAATAAAATTCGTTTAACTTTCTACAAGTAATCGCGTATGGCTGGAGTGTGTTATTCAATGACATAGACTTTATGTAGATAGAGACGACAAGTATTTTATGATATTGAATTAATTGATAAAATAAATAAAATATTTCTAAATTAAAGTAAGGAAATAATTTAAAAAATTGTTTATATGATAAAAAAATTTTTCATTTAAGTTATTTTCCTTTGTGTGTGTGTGTGTGTGTGTTTGTTTGTTTGTTTGTTTGTTTGTTTGTTTGTTTGTTTGTTTTATGTAACTTACAATTGCCTCTAATGAATTTTTCGGGCTTCTAATAAATGAATTTACTCTTACTCTTAAAAGTAAAATTTGTTCTTGCTATGAGTAAAAAATGTTTTTTCTTTTATACCACCAACGAAAAATGGAAGTATGCTTGCCTGCCCCTGCTTGTTACGTTTGTAACCACCGCCCTAAGGTCGATATATCTTAACTTTTTTTTCCTTTTTTTTTTTCTCTCAATACTCTTCAATTTGTTTTCCATGGCCCGAAACAAGTTCTTTCTGGGTTTACATATGCTCGTCCTCATAATATCGTTAACTTTGAGGCATTTCTCGGGCACGCACTGGAATTGAAAAGTTGATATTATTTTTTCGTTTTTTATCTCAATTCTTATTTTGTCTACTACTGATTAGTATTTATTTATTTTTTTTTTATTTACTTATTTTTTTTAAATTTTTTCACTTACTTTCACAAGCATAAACCATACCCATTATAAGGAGCAGAAATATGATGCTCATGCTCGTTATTAATACCGTTACTTGACGGCCGCGATCACAGAGACCTTTTTTTGTTTTTTTATTGACTCCCGTCTCAAAATTAATCATTGTGAAATGCATCGAACTGGCTATCGAGACGGTATCCAAATCTTTGGTTTTAATAAAATTTAAATTAGGATCCACATCGATGAGACATTTTTCGTTTCGTTGCGCTGTTAGTGTCGGTTCTTCTCGATCTTCCTTCTCTTTATCTAACTCTATCGTAGCCAATTGGTAGTCAGCTTGCTTCGAAGCTTGTACCAAATTTGCTTTATAGCTAGAAGTTATCGACGATTTCATATCAAGCATATTCGTTTCATTTATGAGTGTAGGTGATTTTGTTTGTGGCATCGGAGCGCTCACTTGTTTTTCTTGCTTTTTATGTATCTCGGCAAACCGTTCTAAATTCGCTGCCGTCAAGAGCAGAGAACCTGAAGCGCCGCTCTAAAAGAAGATTTATTATGTAATTAAAAAAAAGAAAAAATCGATACTTGAAATGCTTGAAATTCAATCATACTCTTGTACTACTATTGCTATCACTGCTACCCTGTGATGATCTTGAACCTCTTTTGTTTGCTGCCAATACTGTAGCAGAAGTTACTGCATTTGAACCGATCACTTCACTCTCATTCCTCTTACTATAAACGCTGTCGATGACTCCTACTCGATTATTATTGTACATTTTACTGCTATTGATTGGCTGTTGGTAGTGATGAGCAGGATGCTGCTGCAGTTGTATCTGAAGCTGACGTTGTTGATGATGATTGATATGTGTAGGTTGGATCGTTGTATTAAATGATTGCCTTTTTTGCTTTATATGCATGTTTTTATTGCGCTCTGTCGATGATATTGACGACGCCGCCGATGATGACGTTGTCGATGGTGACAATGAAGCACGAGGTATATGCCAATAATCATTCATCTTATTAAAGTAACAAAAAGAAGAAGAAAAAAAATCGAAAATAAAATGAGGAATTTTCCTTTTGCTTTTCTGCTTATAATGTTAAATATATAAATAAGAAATTTAGAATTGCTTGAGGCGAGGTAGAGCTTGTAAGCAGTACATGCAATCTCCACGAAACTTTGTATGGAGGCGTCTGGAGCTTTTGCCAAATTTCACTGTCTAACTCTTTGTGACTGAAAAACTTATACAAAAATTAATTAAATAGGCCTTGTAGTTGGTTGCCTTTCATATTCGATCTGCAAAGACGACAAAGTCTTTAAAAATTTCGTGGTAAACAAAAATGTTCACAAGAAACATTTATTACTTTCGTTGGGGAATTCAGCTCACTTTCTTTTTATTACCAATGAAATTATAAATTATTTGTTAACTATGCCTATCTATCTCTCTACCAAAGTGGATTAATTTAATCTACTTTTCAATGGTATTGCCATAGTCGTAAAAATTAAGATTATAATGTGAAATTTGGCGCAAATACTGCTTGATCGATTAGGAAGTCGAAGCCACGAAATGAGTGTGATTTTCACACGATAAATAAGAACTGAACAGCGATTATTCTTATCTTCGTCTATAACTTTCGATCCAGTGAATGTATGTCCGAAAAGGTGTCGTCTATATAATCGTCAAACGTTAAATGGAATTTTTGATCCAAAAAAATGTTATATAAGTTTACTAATGCGTCCACAGTTTAACAGTCTTCGCAGTATGTCGCTTTACGTTTAAAATCACTGACATCTTAGAAACTTGGACCTGGACCGCATAGAAAGAATTAATTTTCGGCGCATAAATAAAAGTCAACACAAAAATTGGGAAATTTTAATTGCCTCTATTACGATTTCTTTGAAGCTCAGTTGTTCTACTGTCCATGCAATTTGCGAAAACTCGAGTCCGCCTCGGTATACGTAAAGGGCAAGCCTAGTAATTAAAATGAATTTATCGATTCAATATTCTGTTAAAATAGTGTAAAGAGTCTGTTAAAGCAGATAATAGGTGAGAGCGTTGTATCCTTCGTAGAAATACAACTCTGTCCATTGTAATAGCAATTTAACACTACATAAAAATAACCATATTTTGCAAGCCAGTCGTTAATTCATACTCCACATGTGACTACTAAGTTTTATATAAAATAAATGCTGATCTCTTTTTAGAAACATAACACAGATCTTGACCTTTACAGATAATATAGTTACATAATAGAGTAGATACAGTGCTGTTGTGCTGAAAAAATAAAGAGGAGAAGACAGACGGACAGACAGAGAAGGTTAGATCGATGCAAAAAGTGATTCTGAATCGATCGGTATAATAAAAGGAGCGTGGAGGGTGGGTGGGTCTATCACAAATCCTTCTACGTTTTGTATACATCCGGACAAACTTAATATACCGTTAAACCATATATGCCGAGGGTTTAAAAATATTAAAACTTTATGCTCTGCAGACATTTATATTTAAGATATTTATTGATTTTTTTTTTTTTTTTTGTTATTGTGGCCGAAATTTTAGACCGGTTTTTTTTAATAAGTTCTTGAGTTGAGTGTAAGTACCATGGCAATAAGTAAGACAGGCTGACGGAGGGACACAAGGACATTGTTTAATTGAGAAGCAATCTTGAGCTGATTTCTTTGGAAATACTTCTGTATAAGACCGTTACATCCAGTTTCTGTAAACGGTAGGATGAATCTAATCCATGTTCATAGCTTTCGTGAGCGATAGTTAGGAAAACTTAGGAAAAGTATTCTGACCAAAGCAATTTTTAAAATAAAAGCATCTCTGAGATGTGCTTCCCATTCTTATAAACTGAGATCCTTCGCGATGGCGGGAGTGTAAAAACAATAAAATAAAAAAAATAATCAAAGTCGTTAAAAAATGTTTGTTATGTTTTTAAATTATAATTGATTTTTAACAAAAGAAAAAAAAATTTGTTTTCTTCGAAAGATGCACAAAAGAGTTACGTTTTATCTTGTTCTTCTTGTTTCATTTTTATGCATTATTTCAAAAATTATGTTGCAAATGCAAACTTTTGCTTAGCATTGCTGCGAAATATAAACAAACGCGAGTTTTTTTTTTTTTCTCTTAATCTTTTTGTTTAGTGTGTGAAAATTCTGATTAATTTTAATAAATATTTATTTTATTTACGTTCGTTAATTAAAAAACAAAAAAAAAAAAAAAGAAAACATTTTATGCATTATGTTATTAGCACTGCGTTAGTCATCGTTTTGCATTTATGTATGGCGATAATGTGTGTGTGTGTATGCGAAGACCAAGCATATGTGTGCGTCTCTTTAAAAAAACAACGAACCGTTATATGTCGGTGTTTAATTGCATAGTTATACATATATATGAACCTAAAAATATTTTGTTAAGAAAAATGTTTTTTTTTTTTTTTTTTTTTTGCTCTGTAATAATATCTTTATATGAACTTACTGTCGTTAGAAATAATTAGAAGAAAATTCTGAAATATAAATATTTTTTTTTTTTTTTTTACAAATGCTTTCGTATGATTATGGGAAAAATCTCGTTTTATTATCCTTTTTGTATATTTTAGTATTTATATATATTTATATATATATGTATATACATATATATATATATATTTTTATGTTTTTAACAACAACAACACTTGGACGTTTAGAGAAAAAACGTTTTCGTGATTTTTGTTTATAAACTTTTGAGTTTGGTTCTAAGCTAAACTTTCAATAATTTTTTTTTATTGAACCACTGCTACAACCAAATAGAACCGATCTATCCAACATCGAGAATCAAACTAAAAGCATTCAGTTCAGAGCAAAACCTGTACATGCAATAATTTATTATTGTTTTACCAGCGAGTTGCTTGTTTGGCTTCTATTTCGTAGGTACACATGAAACTTTATGTGTTCTTATAAACGCCTATGTATATGTATGTATGATACATATATCTATACATGTATAGATGTCTTTTTATGTATATATGCATCTATATATATATATGTATGTATCTATGTATGTATTTATGTATGTATGTATGTATGTATGTATGTATGTTTGCATGTATGTATGTTCGCATGTATATTATATGGTAATTCTCTTCTCATTGTTTTAAATTTAGTTGTTAGTTGTGACTGCTACCGCTTCAAAGGTAGATCGGATTGGCTTGGATAGATGACTATTTCTTTAATAATGTCGTTCGTTTTTATTTATTTGTAATTTACTGCAAAAGATGCTGGGGTGACGTTGACAGAGCGATGGTTATTTGGTTATTGATGTTGTTTTGATGTGTGAGATTGTTTGGATCTATTGTCAACAGGTTGTTGCTTTTGCTTTTGCTTTCGTTTTTGTTTTGTTTTTTTTTCTCTTATTTTCTGTTTTTTTTACTGTATCTGTTATGGCCGGATTTGCTGAATTCCTATCAATGACTTGATTTAGCTTTATGTAGCATTTTTTTTATTTATTTTTTTTATTTTTTTGAAAATCATCCTACATTTAACACTTACAATAGGAATCTTTAATGATTTAATATATTGAGCAATGCACGATTTATTTTCATGTTCATTTTTCTTATTGTTGTTTTTGGTGTTATTCTTCCTACTTTTATGTTATAATAATAAATGCACTTAAATAATTGATTTTTACTTTGACGTGCATGCACTTCGGAATCGTTTATCCATTCATTGATTTTTCATCTTTTCGAAAGCTCTTAAAAGAAATAATTTTTGAAAAGATTCTTAAAAATGTTACATTAGCATTAAAAGAGTTTATAATTCAAGAAACGATTAGATAATGATTTTCTTATGCCCCATCGTACATCTTTTACAGGGAACTTATTCATTCGATTCAGGCGATTCTTCGCAAGCCTGTGTTTGCTATAATAATATTTTGTTTCCTATGCGATCACTTTTCGTCCGTTCGATATGAATGCACTGTTTAAGTAATTTACTTTAATTAAGAGGAAAATTTGTCGCCCTTACCATGATGAACCAATATTTTTTCTGCTGCGATTTAAAAGGAAATCGATTCAAGAAATTTTGCTTAATTAGTCTTCTTTTGCTTTAGTTTTTCTACTTAGAAGATACATCTCATTAACGTAATACCCAAAGTTTGATCACTACGCGATTCCATATGCAGTTAACTAATCGTGGTTTAAGATTCCAGTTTAGAATTACATTGTTACACTAAAAACATGATCGTTTCACTTGTAAGGTCGGTGGTTTTCTTCAAAGTGCACTAAAAACAAGTAAAAAAAAACAAGTATAGTCGACAACGGCCCACCACGCTGTAGCTGACTATTCGCGTGATGACAAAGGTGATTGAGAAAGTGGGCGCGACCCGAACCGTTTTCAATAGCATTCGTCCTTGGGTCAAAACACGTCAATGTATCAAACATATCTCAGAAATTGTAAAGTATTACCTCTAGACGAATATTTGTAAGGCAATCATTTCTTCCTTACGGAATTTCATTTTCAATTCGATCCCTTTGTCAGCTAATACACGCCAAGTGAACCTCTCTCTTTGTGAAAACTAGATTTGAAAATACGTGAGAATTCTTTATGATTTTTCTTTTTTGTTTTTTACCGTTTGAACCAAAAATATTGTGCTCCTTCTTCGCTGATAAGGAAACTAATACATTGAAAAAATTTTGAAACATATATCGGTATAAGTGAAAATTTGAAAATTTATTTCTTTGATCCTTTTTGCTGCCCGTACATCATTTCTGATGGAAATTTTTCACTTGCAGTTAAATTATGTGCTTTTCTCTCATTAATTTATTTTTTTTTGCAAAATTCTTAGTTAAATTATTGTGATAGAATTTTTATAATTTTCTTTATTTATTTTTATTTTTTTATCTCATTTTATGTTTTTTTCTTTCTTTCAATTGTTTTCGTTTCTTTCGTCTGCTAATTAATAATTAACTGAAACTAAACAGTTAAAGAATAACTGAGTGGCTCTTAACCGAAAATTAAATTTATTTAATTTTTAGTTTAATTTTCATTGAAAACGCTCCCCTCCCTTATCATCAACTTTTTACCTATGTTCATCGATGAAAGGCTTAGATCGTAAATGCAACCACATTATTAACCCTTCCAATCAATCAATGGTTAACGTGAAAGAGACGGCTTTTCCAACTATAACGACGGCACTTTATTTCTCAATTGGAAGATATATATGAGAGAGAAGAAAGGTAAGTTAACCCTCGAAGGACCGTAGGAGAAATATTTTTCGTCATTTTAAAATTACTGATTCTTGTATTTAATTATAATCTTGGCTGCATGAATCTGTCCAAACTGTCTTTTCTCGATCCATTTTTTTACCCCTCTTGTAAACCAAACGTCAAAACCAGTTTTAATTCTGATGTTTTATTAAACCTTTTTCAAGATAAATTTCTAGGGAATCGGCCACCGCATGAAGCTGACACCTGGATGAATCTGTATTGGGCTTGGACGTTTAAATAAGACGTTTAGCTAATCCTTTTTTATTATAAAAAATGTCGATCAGGTTACATATAAGTGAACACGATAATCATGAATTTTAAAAGCAAGGAAACAAGGAAAATATTTCTCCTGCCGTAGTTTAATTAATGAGATTAATGAGAAAGAAGTGTAAATAATGGGAATCCAGAGCGTCAGCTTTAAATGTTGCTCTCCGTCAAATCTGAATATATTTCGCTTAACAGTTATGAGCAGCTAAAATTCAACTCTTAATTAATTTTTAAGTCGAAAAATTTCTTCTCAATTCGCTTAACGTATTTATCTTTTGTTTAATGTACAATAAAAACTAAAATAAAACTTTCATTTGGTAGCTAGCTAAAGTACAAAATGCCAACGCCCGATAGGGGTTAATGATACTTTTTTTTTTTTCTCTGCAATATATGCATACACTACTCGAACTTCATTGTTATATTTAAAAAAAAGAAAAAAAGAAGACTTGTTTTGAGATATGTATTCTTTTTAAGCTCTAAGCCCCCACTTCATGACGAAGACGATCGTCTACAATTGTAACATGTAATTAATCATAATAGTCTTTGTTTTTGAACCGCTTACTACACAACTATGATGTTTTCATGCTTGGCGTTAGAAAAAAACAAATACATAAGAAAAAGTTTGCAACGAATCTTGGAGGCGCTTTAAAAAATTGGGGCTACATTCACCTCAGCTAGTAGTCTCTGAACTGAATCTGAAATGTGAATTAGCATTGGAATAGAATTGAAATTTATTTAAAATTATATTGTATATACATATTATATACATATATATATATATATATATATATAATACATACATATATGTATATATTATATATATATTATATATATATATATATATATATATATATTATATACATATTATATACATATATATACATATATATATATATATATATATATATATATATATTATATACATATTATATACATATATATACATATATATACATATATATATATATAAATTATATACATATATATAAATATTATTATTAGCACTAGCATTTAAGGCTATCGGCTTCACTCGAACACTCTATCGCGCTTGAGATTTGAACCCACGACCATTGAGATCCTTTGCCTATTCGGCCACCAAGGTGGATAAAAAAAATAAATAAATAAATAAAATATAAATATTAGTTGCATTATTGTGTATACATAGTTTACAAATATAGTTTATCGGTGAACTTCGATTCAAATCGGAATTTTATATAGTTAAACCAATGAAACGGACAAATTATATTCTGTTAATGAGTATAGGGCCTCAATGCGCTGATGATTTGTACCTGACACCGTTAGGTACTGAAATGTAATATTAGTGAAGGGGAAGAGTTTACCTTCCTTTCTTCGGTTTTACTAAGAGTTTTTTTTTTTTTTAAAGTAGTATTTTGGAAAAGAAATCAAAACCTTTTAATTTATTTTTAATTGAGAAAAAGACAGCGGGCATCTTAAACGTCTAGCCGCTCGTATAAATTATTTAAATTTATGTTCAAAACACCTTGAGGTTCATGTCATTTATCTTTTATTATCGTTTGTTATGGTTTAGCGTACAATTTCTCATCAAAAAAAAAAAAATATTTACTAAAAGGTTTCTTTTTATTTTCTAAGAAATTTCTAAATTTATTGATGGTTTTGATTATCAATTTTTGTTTTTTTTTTTTTCTATTTTTATAAATTTCTCCTTTCAAACAATGATTTGCAGTGATTTATGCTGCTGCCCACGGTGTTGTGTTCCTATTTATTTATTATTATTTTGCTTCCTATATGCGATAATTATTATAAATATTTATATGCTAAGTGAGTCATACACATATCATCAGCCTTTTGCGAAAACGTTTAATTTAATTTAACTACTCATTAAAATTTAAGATTTTTGATCATATTCTCATAATTTTACTCGATGGGATGAGTAACTTGCTAACAATTCAGAAAAAACATATTCAAAAAAAAAAAAAAAAAAAAAAAACATAAATATTTATTTAATTATTAATTAGTATTTGCTATTAATTTGTTTTCGAAGGTAAACATTTATTGTAATGTAAACATGTTTATTGTAATGTAATATGTTCCAACTTCTTTCTAAAAAAAGAAGCAGATGAAAATTCTTAACACTGGACCAATAAAATAGAACAGCATTTTATTGTAAACGTAGTCCTACCGGTCTCGTAGTTCTTAAACAATTTCTATGAGTTCTACGAGTTCTTGAGAGTGGTTTAGCCATCCCATCATGTTCGATCACTGAAATCTCTGCGTTGAGGAGAAAAAGGGAAGCGTCGTGGTCTTAGCGTTCTTACTCGCATATATATTTCACACTTTGTCATGTTTGTTCGATGTGTTTGTTCAGTACAAATCAGTTTAAAGCCATTGCTTTATTGCACTGAGAGTGAATTAATTATTAAGCCATCCCGTTATATAGCTTTTGCGACGGTGCAACAAATACTCATCTTTAATATTGTGTATACGTGTGTGTGCGTCGATATTCTTACGATCTCAGATCTCTCGTTCTCTTCTTTGCTCTTTGACTTAGCGATCATCACGAAAACAATTAGTGTATTCTTCAAAGCTTTCGTATGTCGTTGCCTTAATTAAAACGAACATCCTTATTGGGAGTTATGTAAGGCAAGCACATATTTCTTCTAAAAGGAAGATGTAATTGAAATCACCTAAGTTGCGCTTTGGCAAATTACTTTTATAAAAATGCAAATCTGATGTCAATCACTAGCATAAATGCGACCTGGCAAGCTAAGCGTTATTTGGGTAATGATCGAAAAAGTCGTTCAATCTGAATCAATTTTAATAATGTTCGTCTTTGGGACATGTCGAGGTATAAAATTTCATCCAAATATTGCAAAAAGCCGGACAGACCGACAGCCCAACTGAGCTCAAAATCGTTTTCTGAATTGATCGGTGTAACGGAAAAACAGTAAGTTTGTCTTAACTCCTCGTGGCTTTTGTATACATTCGCACAAACTTAAGCATACCTTTGCATTGCTGCATAATGTATGTATATATATATATATATATATATATAATACAACATATATAGAATAAGATGTAAGCAGTGTACGTGTGGCTCAAAACCCGGCTACTAAGACAACATTGGCTTCAGAATTATCAGCTATATCCTGTAGGTGTATCCAATCTGTCATTTGTACAATCCTTTCCAGTTAGTTGATAATACTCTTCGCGTTTATTTCGTCATTGCCATCAGCATCATGATCATCATTATTAGATAATTAGATTAACTCAAGGTTTTAATCGAATTCTGCGGGCTGTTGATAATTGGAGATCCGAGAAAATAAACAATTCTGGGCAACAATTTATGGCAATTCTTTTAAAAGTTCGCAAAAAATTGTTGACTATTTCTTGACGAGTCAACTAACTATGCACGGATGAAATCTTTTGCGAAAATAATTTTCAAAACAAATTTCAAGGAGTTTTCGAATTCAATTTTAAAGGAAGATTTACTTATGGAAAGGAATTTTTGGGTGAAAACAAACAACTTTACCAAATCTCATTTAATTTAATGTTTACTTAATTTTATTTATGAGCATTACCTATCTATCTATCTATATATCTATCTATCTATATATCTATCATATGATGTGAAAAAAAAGGAAAAATTGCTTAACTTGATGTTTATTCGAAAAATTTTGAAAATTTTGATTTCTTATATGTTGGTGCATGATGCACACTGTTCTCGTAATTTTTAAAAAAAAGTTGTGTAAAGTTGTTGCGAACAACATTCTCTTAAGAACCGTTTTGAGAACAAGTTTTCAAATTTGATTTCAATCACAAGTGTGTACTTTAATGCAATTTTGTTGGTGTACAGACCTACAAATTATTTATAATTCTATTTAATTTCAATTTACGTTTCGCTTTAAAGATTTGCAATAACAATGAACGAGAGTAGAGTAATGCGAGCTACAAAAGAAGTTAAGTATCTTTTTAAGGAAAAAAAAACAAAAAAAGGTTCAATCAATAGAACACACAAATATAGTGACGTAACGCTATAAACTTATAATAATAATAATGATTATAATAATGATAAGAGACTGCTACGGACTATTCACGGAGCAACGACCGCTGCATTCAAACTTGTTCTTCATTATAAAAAATACAATAATAATAATAATAATAATAATAATATAAACAAATATTTTTATATGCATATAAAAAAAAAAAGAAAGAAAATCAAATTAATACAAGATTAATTCATGACGAATTTGGAGGCAACGGAGATACTTTTTTTTTTTTTCTTAAAAGATTTGCGAAAATATTTTGCGAAACTGAAGATTTTAGACACAATCAAGACAATATTAATCTTTGTCTTGTCGGGACATCTTTATACGTTTGCAGTGATGATGATAGAAACAAAAAAAGAAAGGAAGAAAAGAAAGAAAAGAGAAGGAACCTTTCAAGCTGCACAATATTGGATCGCAAGACAAATTGAAGATTCATTCTCCCGATATGTCCATTGTATCTTACATATCGTAGCGTGTAACCACACTTTGTCGGTCATCGTACAAAGTAAAAATTACATATACATGCTTATTCTCTTCTCTCACGTTCACTATATTGAGCTTCTTCACATTGATGGATGTCGACATCGACATTTTATTGGGGAAAAGTCTTAGATTGCCAACTATAAATGAAAAGTGTTTTGTTACCACAATATAGGAAAAAGGAAAAAATGGTCAGCTCGGTCGGATCAATCGGTTTGATCAGTCAGACTGGCTTTTAACCGATTTGTTCACATAACTTAACCTGAAAATAATAGGAAGAAACTTCAGACCAAGTGGCTTTTTCGAAACAATAGACAGGCAGATAGACAGACAAATAGACAGATAGACGGATATCGTCAGCAATATATATATGTGTACTGTATAGATATTTTTTTTGAATTTTACAAACATTCCCAATACGGCAGACCATACTTTAATCCAAGAAAATGATCAAGAGCGTCATTTTAATGCTTTTTCATTTTTGAACTTCCAAGATGTAGTTACGGTCGCATATAATGTTTGGAACATTTTTGGCGACTTTCACTTACATGCAAAAGATGTTTAAATATCTACAATCAATATCTTTTACCTATCTGTGGTAGAAGGGTGAAGTCGCCGCAGTTGGAAAAATAGTGATAAAGAAGCTGGAATTCCTGCACAAATATTCTTTGTTCGATTAAAAACTGACGGTTACCAAAGTGCTGTACATGCTTGTCTCCATCAACGTCAGCTATAGATTTTAGATTGAGATAGCCTCGCTTTTTTTGAAGATATTTCCGAAGAGGTACTACCGATATGTCCGGCAGAACCACCTACTACATGTTCGATCCAAACAAAGGGGTTCACAATTGTCGCTTTTGATAGAAACAGGGACATGCAAAATATCGGTATTTCTAGTGTTGATTACGATTGATAGGTGATCGTAGCTACACTGACTGCTCGGTGTGTAAAGACATAACACTTACCGACCAGACTGCCTTCTTTTTCTTTTCCCACTTCTTTCTAAAAAAAAAAAAATTATGTAGCAAGAAAGGCTTTATTTCATTGTTCGCGGATCGTAGACTAGAAATCAACCAATGGGTAGACAGAGATTATCTGATATGAATTTATGTTTACTTGTGGACGCAAACTATTGATGAAAATGAAATATTTATGCATTTTTTCGTTCCCCCTTTTTTTTTTTTGAGGTCTTCAATTAATGCGACCATGGGCGAATTGGAGTCTTTCTTGTTCGACGTTAATCTGTAAAATCGCACAACGAAGATGAGTTCAAGACTTGCAAGAGCAACAGACAAATATACGCAAACTTCTTCGAGAGATGCGTACGAAACGAGGAGTAGCCATAGTTAGTTAGTTGCTTCTACTTGCTGTTAAATGGGACAATAACGGTTCTGCACATTTGCATGAATTCTGCGATGCGTTGTTTATAGCGCTTAGTTGATTCTATATTTTCGTCGGTCATTAACTAGTTTCCAGTAAAAGTGATACGAGTCGTAATCAGGTGTTTTTTCTTTTTTTTTTTTTTTTTTAAGAATTTCATTCTGTTAGCTGTGACAAGGCGTTCATTGTACATTTTTTCGCAACTTTTTTGCAACGTGTTTTGGTCGAGGTCTCACTTTTAATTAATTAATATACAAATATATATAGCGAGAGAACTCCGCAATGTGTGTATATATGATTGGTATCAATCCAATAATGACAAAAAAAAAAAAGAATTCAAACGGTGCCAAGCGCCGATATCTATATCATGCTTGCCATTAATATTGAGAAAAAAGAAATCATAAAATTATAATAAAATTGTAAATCAAAAACTTAATGAGCAACGCTGCTGCTAACAAAAGCAAATAAGAAAACAATTTAATATCTTTTATTTTTATTATTTCTTTTTCTTATTCTAAAGAATGTCTGTCAAAATAAATATGAATTAATTTGAAAAAATATTTTGATTAATCAAATTTTTTTATTAGGATAAGGCGGAGAAGCTGCTAAATATAGTTAAATTAAATTTATTGTAGCACCGTAGCGCAGAGCTAACAAAATGATTTATTAACCTCTAAATCTCTGAATCGATTTATCGATATATTCGATGGATTATTCTTTTCTTTTTTTATTTTCTCCCTGTGTTTTCGGTAATAAATTAAAATGTCATAAATTCTTGTTAATTACAGTCTAGCAGGCATTATCGCCACTGAGTTGACATTGTTTTTTTTTTTTTTTTTTTTGAACTTTTATGTATGTTATGTTCCTGCCTCTGACATGTATAATACATGCAGCGTGTTAATCACGTAGGTGCGCATGAATATATGATTTCGAACATGAGTTGATTTATAAAATTTTGTTAGAATTTCAAAAAAAAAAACAACAAAATAAGCAAGAAAAGAATTTTTAGTTCCACTCAAAATGTCCAAGAAATGATTTATGTTTGCTCATAATGGGTTAAAAAAAAAGCACTGTATCAAGTGTCCATTATTAAGGTTGATTGCATTTATAGATAAACAACGAACACAGAAGGCAAGCGGCATTAATCGATGCATGAAAAGAAAAAAAAAAAAAAAAAAACTAAGAGGACAATGTTCGGGATATTCAAGGTCCGAATGCAAACAATTGCTTTGTCAATTGGGGCATAAAAACCTCGCACATTAGTGTTTCATTCGCAAGCATTTGAGATGACTTTAGTTAGCAATGTCGAGCTAAATTTCGTTCAATGCTTTTTTTTTTCTTTTTTTTTTTTGTAAAGCAAGCCTACGAAGCCTAAAGTAAGAACACCGCGTTAACCTCTTTTGTCTACTCGCAACAATATTCTAATTTCGCTTACGCGACTATCTATGCTCTTTCGACACTTGCACAGATATTCGTATATCGTGTTTGTGTTGATTTCATAAAGGGATCTTGTGCTGATTCAGTCCATTTTATCAGATGCGCACACAAATCATGATCGATAGTTTGTTTTATGAAAGCGATTTTCTATATCAAGAGAATGGGGAAAAGGAAAAATATTTTATTCAAAATATTGTCCCTCGGCGGCTGCATATTTTTCCTGTCTTGCTGACAAACCCTATTGAACCCTCTCTGGGCTTTTCGAGCTTATCTCTATCGTCATACGAATAGAAAGGGCCACCAACTTATCGATATGAGTGCTGCATGCCTAGTGAGTATGGCAGGGACGGCAGCACATTACAGATCAGTAATGCTGATGTTTGTTTTTTGAATTGAATTAAAATTCAATGAAATCAAATAATTTTCGTATTTTTTAGTCTATGACTCTGGGTAGTGGATTGAATGGATTGCAAGCAGCCTACGAGATGCTATACTTATATAGTCCGTCTATTGCTTTCACCATTGTTGCTATCGGTCCCCGCGATCTTTAGCATATATATTACATCGTCTCCATATTTACTCTCTCATAATACACATATTCACCAGTAAAAGAAATGCTTTCTATTTTTCGCTTTTCTCGAATATCGCGACTTTTTCGGAGCTTTCGCGAAAACTCTGTTGTATTCCCTTCAACGGGATAATTTTTACAGCTTAGAGATAGCTACGAACACCCACATGCTTTGACAGATGCTCCCAAGTAAAATGGAATGATCTGCAAGAATAGTCAGCCAGTAACAACCTGTTTGGGTACATTATAGCATATACATGTATACATACAAATATGTAAAAACATTTCAACTTTGACTTAAAGTGCTTATCATCGTTTTGCAAAAAATAAAATGCAATTTAAAATAAGTTTTCAAAATGAACGCTCTTTGAATGCGTGCAAAAGATTTGGTCTTGTTATCATT